>VXBW01004970.1:67260-194083 GCA_013400375.1 Thinocorus orbignyianus
AAAACCAAAACCAAAACAAACAGAGCTACCTTTGAACTAAAATGCTTAGAGGTACAGTTAACACTGTGGAGCCAAAAATCTGTGAGTACATCCCATAAACTTCCAGTTAAATCTTTCATAGTCCATTGTAGTGCAGCAATCAACTGCAACAACAGCTCATTACAAGTCCTGAAAAGCAACTCCTGCGGTGAGACGTGATGGCAGGACAGGAAACAAAGTGCCAACATGCGTTACATTACTCAGATGTTAACAAATGCCCGCTATTATTAATGGGCTGAAGCTCTCAGTAGATTTTGAACAAAGAGAAATAAATATCACTGGCTTTGGTATTTTAATGGAAACAAATTGTTAAAGTATGTAAAAATAAATTAAAGCAGACCAGTTTCAGAACAACTCATTCCCTATTTTCAGTTGGTTTTATCAATATACATGTCGGCTAAGGAGGGAATATAAAGAATGTTCAGCTACACAAAGTTGTGTCTTTTTCTCCATGATCTTTCAGTCTGGTTGTTTCACAGGAAGGAAAACAAATAACAGTGCAGAGAGCATGCCCTCAGCACAAGAGAAGGGGGAGCAGCCTGACAACAGCAAGACCTCTGAGACTCTAACACACCTACTAATGCATACGTCTTCTACATACATTCAGTCCACCACATTATCAAGCATCAGTACTGGCAAGGAAAGCTTAGCATACAGCCCCTGGGAGAAACACAGACAAGAATGATCAATATCGACAAGTAAAATGAAGAGGAAATTGAACCTAGATCTGAAAAAAATCATTAGGAGAATTATCTTTCTATCCTTGAGGTTTTGAAGAGAAGGAAAAAGGGGAACAATACAGTGTCAGGAAAGGAATGATTCTTCCTGGATGTGACTTCAGAAGAAAATAAATCTTTAAGGTAACACCCTTTCCTCAACTTGTAAGTGAAAAATTAAAAAGATTTCTGACTTCAGAAATCCTAATAATCCTAATGCTTGGAATAGTATGCTCACTTTACCTAATATTGTGCCTCTTCAGAACAATGAGAGAAAGGAATACAAATACCGGATAGACCTAAATCATGAAGTTTTCTTAACAAGCTATCTGTAGAAACAAGTAGGAAAAAGAGGAAAGGAAATTTAAGAGGAAACTTGAGGTTTTTACTAGAAAAAAAAAGAGCTAGAATTTATGTCCTGGTTTTGGGGTAAAATGAACCAATTTTCTGTTTTACCATTTTACTTTCTTAGCTGGGCCTCTTCTAGGTAACGAAACTCTGTAATTAACAGCACGCTGTTCAGAGAACTGTTTTGTCTCTCAGTGATAAGACTCAATTATACCAAGGAATGGTATGCAGACAGGCCCTTGCTTATCCTTATTGCTGGAACAACCAAGGTCAGGTAATTTTGTTATTTGCCCTGTTGGGGGGTCGGAAGCAGAAAAGCGTCAAAGGTCCCACTTGCAAGGAGAAGAGGAGAGGACAAGTGACCCAAAAACTGACCAACAGGGGTATTTCATCCCATCCGCATCATGCTCAGTATAAAAGCTGAGGGATCAAAGGGTCAGCCCCCCCCCTTTTTTTTTCCCCTTCTTCTTTNCTAGTATGTAAAGCAACTGATAAATAACAAAAACAATGACTTGTGCGTTACATCAACCCTTACAGGAGAGTACCACCATTAATATGCTTTGGTCACATCGACATCTTTGGATTGGCTTGCCTTACTTACTTCTGAATCTATAAAAAAATACAGCAGTACATTCAAAGGCCAGTAGCGATTTAGTAGTTTGTATAGGGTGGCATCGAAGTGCCTAGAATCATAAGAAAACGCTTTCCAAAAATAAATGATACTAATACTATGACTTTCAATACCAACACAGAACAGACCATGAAAAGTGGAACCTTTTGCAGCCTGCTCTTTCCCTTCCCCATTAGGCACTGATGCAAGACTTCCAGCAGGGGAAGACTTAATTACACATATAATTAAAGCTTAGCAGACTGACTGGAAACCTGAAATGTTCGACATTTTCTAGTGGCAATCTGTATTGGCATCTGAAAGCCTTTAATGAATACTAAATAACTAACAATCTGTAGCAAAAGTCTGAGACTCAAATATCTGACTAAATTTCTCTGTAAAACCTCAATAAGGACTGCAATAAAAGTTGCTTGTATTGCTAATGATTACTCTGTCATGTCAAGACAATCGAGTTCATTTTTTTCTGAAGCTCCATTATGGAAAGACACAACAGTGAAGACACGATGAGAAATGGTGCCCAAGTTCTTGTGTAGGCATACTTTACAGAGAATTTCAGTAATATTCTTACTTGCCCTTACTCCTTGTTTTTCAGTGGAGGAGAATCAAGAAGCCTACAAACAAAATGTATTCTAAACATTGAGTAACCACAGATAATGGAAAACTACTGCATTAATCAAGAAAGCACAAATAAGATATATACTTAAAAAAAAAATAAAAACAATAGTGATTTCACTTGAGGAGGTTTTAACTATCATTTCACATGTTTGTACACATGGTAACTAAATAACTGCTCTCACTTTATCTATTCAAGTCACAAGTTTAGGAATCTAGCTATTAATGTACTTTGATTATTCTTATAACCATTTCAAGAGCAGAACACAGAAATTAGTAAAGTATTTAAATTATTCTACCTACTTATGCACATGGTATCTGTCTTAGGCATACAGCAAAATGCACTATTGTGATTTAACAGGAGTTGGTTGGAAAACAAATTCAGTTTTCAGTTCACTAAATTTTCACAAAACCAGAGTTGCACAGCGTCAAAGAATAAAGTGTTCTTATTTTTCACATAAATTCAAAGTTTTTTTTTTTTCTTCAAAGATCTAAAAAAAAAAACCACTTTGATTTTGAAAAATGTCTTTCAAGCAAGATCTTTTTGTCTGAATGAAGAAACTAGGTATGTTCCATCATACTTTATGTACCTCCACACATGCAAAAATAGCACCCGGATAAGTAATTTTTTTTTTAAAAAAAAAAGGGAAAGAATAAAGAAAAAACGTTTACATTGAAAACTGACAGAAAGCCAGTGCTCAACATTTCCTGTTAACAAGCTTTAGAGGTTTTGGGGACCTGGGAAGATGACAAGTCAGACAGTTTTTCCCCCTCTAACACAAGATTTCTGCAAGCAGCTTTCATTTTCAGAGCTGTTGAAACATATCTCAGCTATTTGGGAATCCAATCTGTTAAACAAAAGCAAATGCTATGATATGTACATATATATGTGTCTGTACACGTGTGTACATACACACACACATATATACATGCACACACACACCCTGACAGATGTGTTCAACTTATCTTTTTTAAAAAAAAAAAAATTCTTATTGTCTTATTGACAGCAACCACTAAGTTGAAGTCAAGAGAGACTGTATGGATTCACACATCCTACAGTATACTCACAAGCCCTGTTCTCCTGGGACCCTGGTTGAAGCATGCCATAAACTTATATCCAGCTTTTCTTCTACTAAGAAACACGGGATTTATTTTTTTTCTCCTTCATGGACCTGGGTGTAACAAGATGTGCCCTGTAGCCTGAATGATAAGGCACATCTTACTGAGGAGAAGCCATTTTCTTTTCCAAGATTTTATTCTCCTTAGATTTTGTATTTTTGTATTTCTCTTTTCAGTAACTACACGAACTCTTAATACCTGGCCCTGCCTCGCTCAGTGTTTCAACATCTTTAAGGGATCCACATACAGCAAGTCAACCCCTTATTTCAGGATTAGGTCATACAGGTATTTCAAAAATAAACCAAATCATCTTGGACCCTTCAATGGTAGCTAACAGACTGCATGGTATCTTAATTTTGTTTTACAAAACCAATAAAAGATGGGAGATCTGTGATATGAACTCACTATAAGTGGTTGCAATTTGGTCAAAGATAAAGGAAAACCAACAGGAAATACCTGGCAAACATAAACAAAACCTTTCATGTGGGTGTTCCATAGCAGAACAGTGAGATGAATGCACCTACCTCAGCGTCAAAGGTACAATTACCTGAAAAAGTGTGTGGGGGGAGATCATTCCACTAAGAGTATTTAAAGAATTGCCAGAGCACTGAAAACTGCTGAGCACACAAAAATTAATAGTCACTCCAGTGGCTTCAACTTACACTGCCATTGACATCTTTATCTCCTCCTCATTGTATAACACCTACAAACACATGATACAAAACATATTGCATCTCTTGAAACAGCTTATTTTTATGGAACTGACAATTAGCTAGGGTTAATCACCACATGGCTCTAAAGTTTCTCTACAGTCCACCAATAAATTCAAAAAACTCATTAAATTATAAGAAAAATTACATCAAAAAAATACTCTTTCTGAAGTCACAATATGCAATGCGTTCTGCAAGACTGATGTTAATAGAGCACATCCTTAATTGTTCCAATAATTCAAACTCTTGGCACCAGTAATCAAAATTTTGTGCGTTATACAATTATTAGAGACAGCGAATTCAGAAGTGAAAGTAGTGCTACTGTATTCCAGAAAAGCCATCAGCACACAATTCCTTGCTTGTTAAAACATCTTAACTAACAAGTTGCCTGTTTTACTTGTTTCGGCAAGATGGAAAAAAACATATTTTCATCTGCGTTTCATTAAATTATTCCACAACCCACATGCAGTGTCTTGATGCAGTTTGAAAGGTGAACAGATGGGATTTTATTTTTAGCCCACATTAACACAGCCCATCAAACACTCATTTGCCTGATATACTATCATAATATAGCTTACTACTCAGCCTTTAAAGTATACCTTTGCCTGCCTTGTAACATCCAAATAACAAAAAGAGAACTGTGTGATAAATATTTAATTACAATCACGATGATCGCTTTGTCACTGAAAACTAGCAATTGTAAATGAATGGAAGAACTTGGGTTTTAAAGAGGAACGTTTAGCAACTGTGTGCTATTGAAACCAAAGTAGGTTTTCTAATTACAACATTTCAAATACAGCCGTTTTCAAGATCAGAAGAGTGCTTGTGGTGACCAAATACACGCATTGATATTGATACATGCAGCATTTTCAATATCTATTTGATGTAGGCTGAAACTTTATTTCAGTTGTTAACTATATATGCCTTCAATTGCATTTTGGATAAAACATAACAATGTATACAGTAAAATATCATCTACAAAAGCATAGAAAGATAAAGTAGATGTAAGTGCTAAAACTGACTTTTGCTTCCTCACTCAAAGAATTAATGAAATAACTTTGTTTTTTACTGGCTATGTACACAACCACGCAGAAGAAAGACTGTTTCCCAGGTCTTCATGGTATAACTGTTAGTTTTGTATGGTCTCAGTATACACCATTCTACAGACAAATTACTCAAACCTTCGACAGGATTTACTACCAAAAGGATAGTAGAATTAAACCCCAGCCCATCACCACAAATGGCATTTCTTTCATGAAAATACCTCACCAAGCAAGAAATGCCCTTGTGAGAGTTATAAAGAAACAGAGTGAGAACCCTCTAGGATATTTTCTCGGTATCTGAAGGAAAAGGTGCAAAGAGTTCACCGGAGCACCACCTATCCTAATGATCATCCCACAAGTCTTAGGGAAAACTCAGCGAATACAGAGGAAAAAAATAATAATAATTGCAACTCTTCACCAGAGCTGCCACAAGGTATTCTATGTCCTGCAGAAAGCACCAACAGCTTTCTAGTTGTACATCTTTGACAGCACTAAAGCACACAGTGAAAGCACCCTGCAAGCTTCATTGGAATCACAAAAGAATGCAACTGACTAAAACCATGAAAATCAGGAAAAAAAATAAATTAAATCACATTTCAATTTGAATCTGGGCCAACTCTCCTGGCCCTGCTACTTCAGGTCTACATCCTTCAGTATCTACTTCAAGAGTACAACCCTTCTGCACCAGCACCTTCAAGGGCAACTCAGCCTATTAGTATGTGTTAGCTGCTGCTAGAATCAACATAGTAGCTTCTCTCCAAGTAAGAGTTAGGCTTCTGCAGAGAAATCGCTAATAATTTTCACATGACAGAAGAGGTGAAAAGCTTTCACAAAACCCAAACACTGCCTTTCATTTTCACACAGGATTTCTGCTATGAGGAGCAAAATATCTTACGGGGAAATATCACAAACAGCAACAGAAAGGATTTATATAAAAATAGAGCTATACCTTTAACGATCATCAATGTTACAATTTGATGATTGAAATGATGGGAAAACTTGGGAAAATAGCAGGATGAAATGTGAAAGGAAAAAGTAAAATCCCAGTTTCTGATAGAACTTGATTTTCATATTCGATGGGAAAGGCTAAATGTGCTTACATACCACTTACTGCTAAATCAATTGATGGTAAGCAGATGCTACCCCTCTCACCCAAATCTTAGCTTGTGCTCTATCCTTCTATCCATATAATGAACGTGAGAGACAATAGTGATAATAAAATACCCAGAAATAGTACAAAATCCCATGTGAAGAAGATAAATCAAATGAGACAAGTCAGCTATATATAAAGGCCCTAAATTATTCAAGCTGCCTAAACACCCAGAAGTGCACTCACAGCTTTATACTAATGATTGCAAATTCCAAACAGCATCACTATATTTTTTTTCTATTTTCTTTTTTTTTCCCCAAACAGTTAGACACACAGGAATTAAGTCTTTAAATCCTTATTTAGTCAGCAGACACTCTGTACTAATTAATATGGAAAACAATGACCATAAGAAAAGAGCAGATGGTTTGAAGACAGAGAATGAAGATAAGCTGAGAGAGATTTGTGTGAAGATACCAAGTGCATACTCAAGCATTTCTCAAACACTGATAACCTACAATATAGCTCCTTAATAGATATATTTGATTTGAAATAACATTTTAAGCAGAAAGGTCGGTTGAGTCTCCACATTTAGTCAGCAATAAACCTTTTTTCCAAGCTCTTTTTTCAATCAAATCACATGACAGAGAGATAAGATTATTTCCCACAGGATGCTGATCATTGTGATGTTTGAAATATTCTCATCATACACTAATAGCTAGGAATATTTCTTCATTTTTTGTTGGTAACTTTTCTACTGCAAGAATTAAATCTGAAACAGGAAGAGGAAAAAGAAATAAAGCTATCATTTTTGCAGTATTAACTGTTTTTCTTCCTGGATTGGAAGACAAAAGAAAGAAGAAAATGTTTTAGTAGTTTTAGATATAAAATTAGTATTATTATCCCATGTGAAAAGTGACTCCTCAGAAGGAGAATAGGTATGGGATCCTGAGATCTTAACAGAAGAATCCCAATTCCGAATTATTCCAATTTTTACATTATTCTTGGTAGGATAACTGCAGGCTGTAGCTCTAGAATGCTGTAAAGCATTTGTATTCCTATTGATTTATAAATTCAAAAAAACAAGGGAAAATAGCTGCAGTCACCTACTGTTCATAACGATTAATCAAGGAACAGGCTAGCAAAGCTGAAGGGAAGCATCAAGTTTTAGCTGTGCTGGGTTTCTCTGCCTTGGGCTCATTAGCCAAGAGAAGAAAGGGAGGGACAGGTGTCTCGAAATGCCCATCAGCTGCTGCTGACATAGCAGTAGCATTATGGTAAGGACATAATTAACGGAGAGCTGCAAGGATATAGAAGCATTTTAGAAGACAGCTTGGCTGATGGGATTCTTCCAAGGGCAGGAATATCAGGGAGGACAGACCCTGTTTTTTCAGGTAGCAGTGGTGACATCCTGAAGAGTTACATATGTGTTTTGGAGGGATAATACATAAGGATAAAAAGCAGGTAGATGCATAACCTCATATTCTAAGATCAGAACACCTGCATGGCATCCAGCTATTTTTTATTATTTCACTGATCCATTCCCTTCTCAAGGTACCACACCTTGACACCAATGAAATCACCAAAATCATTCAGGTTAAAAATCTTCCACCTCCCAGAACCACAGGGTTTCCATCCTGAAACTCAGAGAATGCTTGTCTAACAAAGTTTTACATCTGTGAAAGTAATAAAGCAGTATGTTTTAAACATCCCAAATAAAACAATTTGTAACAATTAAATCGGGAAAAACTTGATGAGTGAAAAAACCCCACACAAAGTTACTAAGAAAAACATCGTATTTTGCAAAGTCTCATGTTCCGTTTTTGTAGATATTGATAAAATGCACAATATACTTTGAGCAATATTTCTTGGCACAAATTTCAAAATGCATAAAAATAAAAAAAATAGTAGCAGACATCTATTTCTCTGTTTCAGGTGTTACACATTCCACACTCAGGTTTACACCTCTGGCTAAACTTTCATGCTTTGCATATTTATGGAAACAGCTGTCTCATCTAGATACTGAGACTAACTTTCTTTGGTTTTCTTTTCATGTGCAGTAGCACAAATTTTAATCAGCCTTTTTTCCCCGTGCAGGTTCTGTAAATACTCAATCAGGAATCATATTATTTCTGCATTGCTAATTCTTTTTGTTCATTAGTCATCCCTGCCCTTCAGTGCTCATAACATCTAGTAAGGGACCTGGAAGTGTAAATCTCTCTGCAGGATTCTGTTTAGGGCAAAGTACTTTAA
This sequence comes from Thinocorus orbignyianus, assembly GCA_013400375.1. NCBI lineage: Eukaryota > Metazoa > Chordata > Aves > Ciconiiformes > Thinocoridae > Thinocorus > Thinocorus orbignyianus. The sequence goes on from VXBW01004970.1 coordinate 75,816, forward strand.
AAATTCTTCAAATTGCTAATTTTATGCTGCAGTAAATCTTCAAATCTTTGCTAATTCACGTTTTTCTGCTGTGATATCAAGTGATCTTTGCCCCATTTTTAGTATCAAAGACCAATAGAAATTATTCTAGTTAAAATTAGGAGCTTCTGCAAGGAACAAAGTAGGACTTTCACAGCTGCACTTCCAAAATGACAATGACATTACAAATTGTAACTTAACCATTTCTTACCAAAGCATTTGCCTATTTCACCTTCAAGTAACATTCACATTTGGCATCCATGCAGCTTTCATATGAAGCCTTAACCCATGGGTAAGGTGCACTGACACAGGTGAGGGTAAGGTCATGCCACAGCAGAAGAGAGGAAGGAGGAAGACAGAGATGGGAAGAAATTTTATTCTTAACCAAGGAAGAAAAGTTGTGTTTGACCTAGAATCGTGTGTCACGGCATGTGACTGACACATAAACACATTCAATCCTACTCATCAATACCGTTCCCTCAAATTATCCAGAATTTCTTTCCCTGTAGACTTTCCTACTTTAGACTACTTTTCTAGTAGGTATTATAAAATGATGATTTTTCTCAGTGCTTACCTGTTACCACACCATAAAGAGTTTTATATCCCCAGAGTAATTTTCAACTGAGTTTGCTTCTTATTCATGATTTTTTCCATCAGCTTTAAATGTAATTTTAAAATGCTCTTTCAATTGATAGCTAGTTTTACTGGGTTTAGACATATTTCCTTATTAAAATAATCAAACCCAGAAAATTATGTAACAGGAAGGTTTCATGGGCTGCATTGCAATAAAGAAAATACACATAGCCTTCGCATAAAATGTAGTTTTAAAAGTACTTTAGTTTTAAAAGTAGTTTTCAAAGTCTTGTTAAACTTCAATTTATTTCTATTATATTTCTTCATCTCAAAACACTACTCTTTAACCTTTCACCTTTCCAAGATGTAAAATTAACAATACTGACATTTACAGGATATTGGTTTAAAAATGTCAGTAGGGGAAAATGGAAAACTAGAAACAGAACAATATTTATCAGTTGCAAAGACTTGGCCATGATAAATGCTAACATTACCATTGACATAATTATACACCTGGAAGTATTTTTCTCTTCAAAAGTAGAAGTTTCTCTATTTCTGGCAGGTTTATTTATATAAAGTGTACAACAAGAATTACTATGGTAACAAAATATATAAAAAGAAATTATCTTTTCTATTTCTCTTCTATTTTTCTTTCAGAATATATTATCTCAGAGTACTAAGAAATCTTTATATCCATTTTCCTTGTCTCTGCTATTGAGCACTCTTAATTATTGTCCTTTGGCCAGAGATGCTGTGCTGTCTGCAAGTCTCCATACCAAGAGTCACACTGCCTTGCATTTCAGATGCTAAGGCGTATCACAAATCACAGTTGTAGCACTAAGTGGATTCCACCAAAGAGAGACACTTTTTAAAACTGCATAAGAAAACTAATAGGTACATTACAAGGCCCATCTCTTGGGACATACCATCCAATAGAAAACATCTCAAAGAAGATGGAAAGCACCTATTAGTTTTACTTCTATTCCTCTATAACTTCCAGGATTCTGTGCTAACAGACATACAGCTCCATTCCACTGAAATAAGAATATTTTATTGATTTCAAACTCTCTCATAAACTTGAAATATTTTAATTACCAAATAATCCATTTTGCATTTCACAAAAAGCAGTTTGCTGAGCAATACAACTAACAAACAATGTCTGCTTGAAAAATTGGAATACACTCCTGTAAGCCAAAAGCACCTGGTGTGTCCTTGAAGTCTACTGTTTTGGGAAGGTGCCAGAGAAAAATATTCAAAGCCATAATGCACGAGAGGATTGTTTGCTTTTAATAAGACAATTTTTTTAAATTCCCATAGATTAACATGAGCCAGAAACCTACCAACACCTGTGCTTCAAAACTGCTCAGAAAATGGGGTAGAGAGATAAAAGGCAAGTATCTGCTATACAGTCCACTCAGAAGACAGACAAGAGAAAGCTGATAAGGGCCTCCAATCCTTCATGTTGAAAAAAAAAAAAAAATTACAATAAAATCAGGTTTGTTCTTAGTCTAATGTTAAGTAATTCCTAGCAAGTTAATAAGACCCAAAAACTGTGACAGCCCAGGCTGTCACAATAACTGCTCCAGACTTTCACACAGCAAGTTCCCCATTGCAGGTCCAAAGGCAATTTAACTATAAGAAAGTATTGCTATCACTACTTTACAGGTGAAGGTACAGCTAAACAAAGAGATCATTACATATCTGCAGCAAGCATGAGATATTAAAATCAGATCTTTATCCCAAAGATGATACTAGTATGCTGCAAGGTTTGAAAACTTCTGAGGTTTATACATGGTCTAGAGAAGTAGCACATCTTACTGTTGAAGATGCAAGACTAATACATTTCTTAAACCTGGGCCAAAACCACAAAGTGTAGATATTAACATAACAGTTCTCCTCATGCTACAGAACTCTACAGACTTTGCAATTTTGTTTGAATCCCTATATTTCATCTGATCAGAAGACATGGATTCAAAATGCCAACCATTGTTCAATGTCAATACTTATACTATGGTATTCAAGCTACAAATTTGCAATAGCAATGTAGTTTTTAAACCTGGAAGAAGCAAGAAAACAGAGATTAATCACTGTAAAGATAAAGCAAGCAGAAGATACTATTTTTTTTTTTTTTAATGTAGGATTTGGGACAATTTATGGTCCTCTTTCAAGATAAAGTAATGCATCAACACTAAACTCAATATAATCTTCTTTTTTTGACTTTTTTTCATTTCCCAGTCCACATTTAATCTGAATGAATATTTTAAATGCTTTGAAAAACACTACAGTTAGCTCCTTAACAAAACCTGACCAGAAATTTCCTTTAAAGTATTTCAATTTTTTGTTCTTACATTCTGCTAACAGCAAGACAAGAGAAAACAGGAAAGAAAACTGAACAGTTGGTTTTGCTGGAAGAAGTGGTTTTCTTGGAGCAAAGTTACTTAAGTCCACATAATCAGCACCTATACGTTGGGATGAGGAGTTAATTAGAAGCACCCACCACTAATAGATTGGATTAGCCAGCTTTTACAAAATAAATGAGGTAGGAAGTCATCGGTCCTGGTTTCCAGTAGGGATGGGGTTGATTCTCCGCTGTCTCTATCCGGCACAGCTATTCCACCCGATGTGTGCCAGGCCCAGGGTCAGCAGGGAGCTAGCCGGGGAGGGGAGGGGCCACAGCCGGGAGTGGGCGTGGTGACATCACGGCGTAGGCGTATATATGGGCGGGCAGCACCGGCATGCATCTCAGTGGTGTCGGCGGCAGTTGGGGCGGCGTGGGCTGTGGTCGGTGTGTACTGGTGTTTGTATCCTCCATCCGTGTTACTGTTTCCCTGCAATACCTGTTGTTCTGGTGAACAGTTTTTCTCTCAACCCACGAGTCTGCCTTTTCTTTCTCATCCTCCCCATTGTGGGGCAGAGCCAACGGGCTGCCACATGGTGTTTTTGTTGCCGCCAAGGCTAAACCACGACATCATCATATTTCATCTCTCATGGTTTTCTGCTGGCTCTTATCATTGTTGTATGTGGCCATCACACAGTAATTCTGAACACATTCGAGTGAAATTTTGCATCAATATCAAGGCAAAGTCATTTAGACAAAAACTCTCTTCACTGCAAGCTTTTGGGTGCAGATAGGCAAGAGAAGAATCCAGCTTTCTCCATGTTTGTATACAATGCAACATTTTATTGCATTGTATCTGGAAATCAGCATTTAAATGTCCAAGCCTAGTTTAGCTTTCTGTTTATTTCAGTTGCTCCTCAAATGCACTGACTCTCTCTTCTCTCCTCCTGACATTTCCTTCCTCCAGAGACAAAGCTAGAAATGCTAAATATAGCATAAATACAGGGTGTGGGGCACCGGTATTCTTTCTTCCTATGCCACGGAATTGTACTTGTTCTGTACATCTCAAAATTCTTCCAATGTATGACATCTGGATCATGCGACTTGGTGGGTGAAGCACTGGGGCTGGAGAAGGTGATCCCACCCTCGGGGCATCAGAGCCCTGGAGAGATCTCTACTGTTTTTCACTTCTCACTGTTGGACAAAAGAGCAGACAAAACCTGCCTGGGAAGGGAAGCTGAAGGACAGCCAATGCGTGAGGAAGGGCCAGCTGAACAGCATGGCACCTCTTGCCAGATGCAGCTCCAGCCAGAGGGCTGTACAGGGCTTTATTTAAAGCATGAAAGACTCACTGCTGAGTTTTCCTGACTCTCGCTTGGGAAACTGCCCACTGGTGTTTGAGCTGCACTGAAAAACCTCAGCAAACAGTAAAATCTAGTCACCATTTGCCACTCTTATTTCCAGTTTGAAGCTTTAAAGTTTTTGAATAAATCTGGCTTAACACCCGCACCTAAAAATGCAAATAAGGTTTTCAACAAAGAGGCTCCTGAAGAGCCTTTCCCCCTGCATTTATTGAAAATGTAAGACTCTTATGCACCAAGCCATGTTACCCAGAAGGGAGGAAACCTATGGGAAAAGAAAAAAAAAAAAAATGAGCGAGCGCCATACAAAATGCATGAGTCTTGATAGTTTTCTCTAGTCCACCATATGCATATTTCATGAACTCATTACAGCAACTACTGCATCTATAAGTCAAATAAGCCCAATTGTCCAAATAAAGTGACCAGCTTGATACACAGGAAACATATACTGTTGGAGGAATACTGACACTCTCTGAGCTAAAATTGCTACATGACTGTCAAGGCTAACAAGTGTCCTATAAGCTTGGCCAGAAGGAGAAATAGGAGAACACAGTTATTTCCACAGCATCTGCATGAAGGAAAATGACTAAAAGATTGTTGTAACCCAAACACTGACTCTTTTCTGCTCTGCTAAGTGCCTACTTAAATATAAATCTATTAGTCTGATGAGATTAAGGCCCTACAACGTAAATTTCTGTCTGATTTTGAAAGGGCAGTGGTGGTGTTCCCTCATTTTCCATCTTCCTCTGTTTTTTTTTCTTCTTCCTATCTTCTTTCTAAAAGCTTTAAACTTCCTGAGGTTTTTTACTTTTGGTTTTAAAAATAAAACCACAAGAATCTCACTTGAAGCAATTTGGTGCCGTGTGGGAGAAGAGAGAGCTAAATATTTTGAATGGACAAACAGACTGTATGGTTGGCCATAAAAAAAGAAATGACGGAAAGACGCATCCCTGAATATACACTTTGCCATAACACATATATATATTCCAGTTATTGAAGTTAGTAAAGTAACTAGAATGAAATAAAGATTTTTATTTTAGAATAACAGTATTCTGGAATTGATAATGTCTGATGGTTGCTGCTTTATGGCCATTAAGATTATTCTCCCTATTATAATATGCTTATGCTTCTGTATAGACTGGAGAATGGTTTTAAGTTGTAAATGTGCTTCCATCTTCTTCTAAGCCTTTGGACTGGGAACTAATTTTGTGATTGGAGAAAAGCGAGTTTATATAAATGAATTTTCTGTTGTACTGAAAGATACAATGTGCTCAACTCCTGGTACAAGACCTGCTTGGCAGTTACTATATGGGTTAAAAGCAAAGGTGGGTGGACTGTTCCCCCCTACTTTTGGCTTCTGAGTTAACGGCCTCACTGGGAAAAAGTGTCAGACTGGTCTAAATATTTCCAGGAATTTATGGTCCTCTTTCTATTGTGGCTTACTAGTGCTGTTAAATATTATACTTATCAATTCCTGGAAATATTTTTCTTGTCAAAGCTTGTATATTAGTCTGGTAGAGTTAAAGGTATTTGTCTATACCTTTGCAACATCCAGGACACACTTGCAAAGATTTCAAAACAAACCAAAATGAAGCATTAGCATAGTGAAAACAGAAAAGTAGCAGGCTAGAGGATATGCTCTTTTTTTCCTATTATTTGGAGTGTTTAAAAAAATTACTCTTCCCAATGTATCTAATTTAAATAATGCAGTGTACCTAAATTTTTTTTTTGTTTTTTGGTTTGTTTTTTTTTCTTTTTTTTTAAAATAAATTCTTAAATGAGGTTGCCTTCACTTTATCTTTCATTCTTTTCTCTTTCCTTGTGGTTCTGGTAATAAAAAACCAGAAACTTTGCTTTTAGCTGCTGAGCACCGAAGATAAATGGCTCCAACCAAAGGATATAAATACATCCATTTTAACAAGAATTGCATAACAGGAGAAATTAATATCTAAATTTTTCAACTCAAGTTTTCAAATTTTCATGGTTTTTTTTTCCCTAAAAAAACCTAAATAAATGGGGAAAAAAATTTAAAATGTCACAATTTTCAGTTCAACAAACACAACATCTTGTATATCTTGTAAACCTGATTATCCTTCAAGTCATTTAGAACTTGGTTAATAGAATCTTTGGGATTTTGAAATGCCAGAATTTTTGATCTCTTAGAAGCAAGGTTTTTCTTGTTATTGGCTAATATTCAGGTGAACACTGAGTGTCAGATCCTGGATATCCTGTAAACTAGTATGATTTTATTGTTTTTGGAATTTTTGCTTTGTTAACCTTTTGAAATTATGTACCAAATTTTACTTCATCTCTTGTGGTTATTCACTGCTTTTCTATGGATATCTCAAAAGGAGATGCAAGAAGTTACACTGCAAGAATTTATAGGTGCAGGCTTGTATGTTAATACAAAATGCCTTAAATGCCAAAATGATCACAAATGCAGGAGTAATCATAAACTTTAAAGTTTACAGTTTATCAACCAAAACAAATTAGAAATGGAAATATACAACATAGTTTAAAAAATGAGGAAAATTAATAGAGCAGTATAAGTTTTCTGTTATTCAATCTAGTTCTGTGCATGGCATTTTTAAAATATATGATTTAATTTAAATTGTTATTTCCTATTACAAGTGCTAGAATTATTGTTTCAGTGATAAAAATCATCAATTAAAAATATAAAGCAGGAGCTTAAGCATTATAAAATCTTATTAGAAAGGTATGTATTTCTTACTGAAGTGGAATGTGTAACTACATTTTTAAATATCTGAATACATATCTAATATTAAGTAATAGCCCTCACCTAGAGAGAAATAGAATATGTGCTTTTAAAATAAGCTCATAGTTTTTCGGAGTTCTATGATAGGCTAATTCCTCTGATAAAAGACATTTAATTATGTTTGTGTCAGCAGAGTCATAGGATGGGGATGACTCCCTCTACACACTTATTCAATTTTTACCAGACAATCACTGTACAGTAGTTTCCATGCCAATTGTTTACCATCTCCTGTAAACCTAGGAACATCAGGTCATTAACTCTCTCAAAAGAGTAGGATGTATGAAGACCACGGGAAATGTCTTCAGTAGGTGATTATAAGGAGTTTAGAGTTATTTGTAAACTGTCATTCAAAGCAATGGTTCAAAACTTAAGATTATCAAAACCTTGATGAGCTGCTGTTAGGTTCTCCACAGAACCCTAACGAAAGCTGATTAGAGTTAAAACATACTGCTCTAAGGACTCCACCATATTACTGTGAAAATATATTAATTATGTAAAAATTCACACAGTATCTTTATAGCAATGCATAATTCTCTTTCTACTTCTGTCCGTCTCCAGAAAGGATATTAGAGTATATTATTTCCACAGACGGTGAGGGACAATGAGAGTCTCTAGTGATTTCAAGAAGACAAAATTAGGAAAGAACATATCACTTCCAAAATGTGTCACACAAGTTACACATGTCAGTATGAACCATCTTCGCAAAAACTCTACATGTTTTTTGCAATGTAATGTTAAACAGAAAGAGGTATCAAATGGGATTTTGTAGCTTTAACAAGATAGGCAACTAAGCAAAGACAATTGCTGTATGACATATAGCACCCACTCCCTGTGGGGCTCAGTGTGGATTTCAGATACCAACTAAAACACACATCACTTGCCAGTGGATTACTTCTCAAGCACTCTCAATATCAGATGTTTGAAAAACCAAGTGCTAGCCTAACTAAATACAGCTAAGTACTTCAGTTTCTCACATTTAATGAGTTGCTAACCCTTCAACAATTTTCTTGTGGAGCAAAGAGATGTTAACAACAAGTTATTAAGAGGAAGAAGACAATAAAAGTGACATGAAAACCAGTAAAACTACACAGTTATTTAAACAGAAAGCAAAACATAAAATGGCCGTACTGAGCCATGACAAAAGTTCAGACAGCCACACCCCCTGTTTCTGACAGCTGCCAGCCACAAAAGTCTTGGAAAGCGTGCAGGAACCAAGGAAGCATAAAATGCTAATTCCATATAACAGTCTTCCAGGTTCACATTATTACTACCTCAAGGGCTTTCGACACCAGGGATTGCATTTTAGACCACAGTTATTAGAACAGATTGTATCCAACACCCTCCTGGATTTTTCTTGGTTAAATATGTCTGCCACCTTTTTGAAATCTCACAAATCCAAAAAAACGTGACTACACTAAACAACCAATGATTCAGAAATCAGACTATTAAAAGAAACTGAAAATATCTCCAGTTAAACTAGAATTATTTACAAATAGTAGAAAAAGTACAATTTTATGACACTTGAATGAAACAGCAAAAATATATGCATGGTTATAATTGGATAGGCACTTACATAGCCTTGTCATGATTTAACCCCAGCCAGCAACCAGGATTAGGCAGCCGCTTGCTCACCCTTCCAGTTTGGTATGCAAGAGAGAATCAGAACACTAAAAGGAAGGGGTGGGGGAGCAGGGGGGAAGCCTCATGGGTTGAGATAAAGACAGTTTAACAGGTAAAGCAAAAGCCATATATACAACCAAAGCAAAACAAGGAATTCATTCACCACTTCCCAACAGCAGGCAGGTGTTCAGCCACCTCCAGGAAAGCAGGGCTCCATGACACATAGTGGTTACTCATGCCATAACTCTGAACGTCCCCCCGCTTCCTCCTTCTTCCCCCAGCTCTATATACTGAGCATGCCATCTTATGGTATGGAATATTCCTCTGGTCAGTTGGGGTCAGCTATCCCACCTGTGTCTCCAGATGTGCACTACCACACTATTTCCAAACCAAATCCAAAACACAGCACTATACGCTAGTAAAAAAGCCAACTCTATCCCATCTGAAACTATGACAGGCTACATACACACTTGTGGAGATGCTTAACCACATGCATTCTCACCAGTTTTGATGGAGAAAACTCTAGGTTGTGCTTCCAGGACACGTTCAAGTTTCTAGAAAATAGGCAAGAGGCTGAATCCTCGATGGCTTACTTCATCATCCACCTGCATCAGTGGTGGAAATTATAATATAAGGAAAGATCCTCAAAATTACTTCAGCTACACTCCGTGGAAATCAGACTTTTAAACAAATTTCAGATCATGGACACACCATGTTCCAGTGTTTTAGACTTTACTTTAAAGTACACAAGTACAGCAAAAATATTATCTTCCTGCATTTTTTTCTATGTCCTCTAACAAATACATTTTGGCTGCATTCTTCCATATTTTGAAGTCATTTACATTGTAAGTGTATCCAAGCAAATGACTTTGAATACAAAAATATTGACTAAAGTATTTTAAAACATATTTCAGAGCAGTTTATTCTCTCTACTGGTATTAAAAACAGTTCCCATGTGAAACTATAAATACTGAATATTTGAAGCAATTCCTCTAGTAAGGAAACCTGGAAAAAATGCACTGGCTGAAATATAACTTTAGAAAACAGTCAAAACAATGAATAATTGAAAACAGGATGAGTTCACTACTATTTTGCGAGAGAAAGCTAAATTCCATGAACACATTCTTTACTCTATATTCTTTCTCTTCCTGTTCTTTCAGTTAACTTGCATAGCATTTATCTACCTTGAAAACCAGTTTACAACAATAACACAAACAGAATATGAATCATTTAATTTAATATTCTGGAAAAGCCAAAAAAAAATTTGCCATTTCAAAAAAAATGACTTCTTTTGTTNCCAGGTTTTCAACGCTAGACCCATAAATCTGAACAGGGCAGGGAAAATTAGCCCTTTAGAGCAAAACCTCAAATTCTGTTTGCTTTGAACTTGCTAGAAAATTACAGTTGCATCAGGTTTCCAGACTCAACATGATCAAGGACGTCTGCTCGGGACACTGAGCAAGTCCTCAGGTCTTGAACAGCTTCCTGAAAGCAAGCCAGGAGGATGCGATGTTTGGGGCACTTACCTTAAGCACAGTTTTGACTATATCTAAGATAACAGACAAGGATAAGGTAAGGTAAAAGAAACAAGGAGCAAGAGACTCCAAAAACCGTTCAAAGTTGGAGTTGCAGCTGGCTGGCTTTACCACATGAGCTCCTCTTCTGCAGCCAGCTTCCATCTCATAAATACTTAAGATCATAAAATGTTGTAGTATCTTTCTGAGTAACAGATGTTATTTGGCTTACACAATGGCTTCAAGTACCAGATTGCAATGACTTACAAGAATCCAGAGTACAGTATGTTTTTCAAATACCTGGCAATTTGTGGAGCTGAAAATATGAAATATTATAAAAGTCACTGTACATATGAAATATTATAAAAGTCACTGTACATCTGTAATTTCTTGATGGTAAGTTGCTGCGTAGGAAGCTGTAGGTTTTCATTAGGATTTTTGTATTTCAGAAAAGTCTATTAATTATTTTCAAAACAGAGATCTGATTATTTTCAACACAGAGATCTGTGTTGCATATGAAGCTGGTGGGTTTATATTATCCTTTCAAAGCACTTCCACGGACGGAGCCCACTGCTGGCAGATCCCCCACCTCCCTCCTCACAAAGAGAGGCTCAGCTTCCCATATCTGAAATCTTTACAGCACAAAGAAATATGATCCAGAGTGCAAACCTTGAATGTGACACAAGATCCCCAGGCTACCTAGGACTGTTCCTTCCTTCCAAGTAATCCTACAAAGAAAAATTGTGAATATCTGCATTCAGAGGCGAAATTCTTGCCTCTCCTAGGGATGTATTTTCCCCCAGTCCTTCTCCCCCACCTTTCCCGCACCAGGACTTTACTGTTGAGTAGCAAACATTACAGGGGCTACAAAACTATCCTCATTTCAATTCCCAGCCAGAGGATACACTAATCCCTGTGCACCAACACAGTCCAGAGGATGAATGTGCCATAAACAGATGTGTAGCCTCTGGATTTGCATCACGTGAAAAGCACATTGCAGTTTAATTAGCATTTAAATTCCAAAGGTTCAGAATATAACAGAGTCCTGCAATGTTTGCTCAGGCTGCACCACTCGGTCTGTATATTTTATGATGCAGTTAAATCATAAATAGTAATATATTAAAAACTGCGTAGACAGAGGGTAGAACCCTGTATTGTGCCATGCAAGCATGCTGATGGAATAAAAATTATCAGCAAGTAATCTGAATTTAGCTCTTCAAGTATTTTACCTGAAAAAAAAAAAAAAAAAAAAAAAAAAAAAAAAAAAAAAAAAAGCCTAAGTACAAGCAATTTAAAATATTTTGGCATACAATATATAATAAAAAGATAATGAAAAAAGTGGACACATTTTGGACTCCAGAGTTACACAAAGTAGTCATAAACTAGTAGATTTATAGAAACTATAGAATACTGTTAAAACGCATATGTTTGTCTCAATAGAAGTAGAAGTGAAAATGCAAGCTGCACAAGTGAATAAAATTTTCTATGCTATAATTGTTTCTAGAGAAGACCAAGACTGTCACATTAAATGACAGCTGTCTTTTTCTCTGAGAAGCAGACTTTTAACTAGGTTCATCACCTTTAGTCAGCAGTCAGCAGATAATGTGGTTCTTTTGGAGCATTTTGAGTTATCCGCAATGGTCTTTTTCATTTTTTGTTTTACATGTAGTTCGAGAAAAATGTTTTTTTAATTGCATTTGTAAATTTAAAAATTACCAAGAAATGTATTCATTAGTAACATAAATTGGCATGCTGCCAATTATGCAAGATGTTACCAGGCCTGTTGCAATAACTCAGTCTTTATTAGACAGATATTCTTTTAGCAATATCCTCTTCACCAAGGATAGGCATACTTGTAAATAGGTAGAACCAGTATCAAAATATATCATAATTGAGATGGGGCGGGGAGAGAGACAAGAAGCCAACTCTCTCTGTCCAGCCTTTGATGACAGGTATATTTAGGGCAACAAAGGTGATTAAGGAATTTGAGCATCTCCCTTATGAGGAAAGGCTGAGAGAGCTGGGACTCTTTAGCCTGGAGAAGAGAAGGCTGAGGGGAGACCTTATTAATGCTTTATTATAAAGGCCTTACAAGTATCTAAAGGGTGGGTTGAAGGAGGATGGAGCCAGACTCTTTTCAGTGGTTCCCAGTGACAGGACAAGGGGCAATGGACACAAGTTGGTACATAGGAAGTTCTACTCAAATATGAGGAGAAACTTCTTTACAGTGAGGGTGACAGAGCCCTGCAACAGGCTGCCCAGGGAGGTTGTGAAGTCCCCTTCTCCAGAGATTTTCAAGACCTGCTGCGATGCAGTCCTGACTAATGTGCTCTGGGCAATCCTGCTTCAGCAGGGGAGTTGGACTAGATGATCACTAGATGTCTCTTCCAACTCTGACAATTCCATGATTCTGTATACTTAAATAAGGAAAACTTTGCAAATATTTCCTGTAAAGGTTGCAGTGCAGGAGGCAAAGCCTCCTATGCCGTCCTTTAGGTAGTAGTAAAATTCCTGCACATGACCTACAGAAAAAAAACCACCCTAAAATATGCAAAGAAATAGCCCTTCAAGAGACCAAAGAGCTTCAAAGAGCCGGTACAGAAGCACAGAGCAGCTGAGGTACCCTTATATGCAAATCTCAGAGTGTGAACATATGCAAGCAAGATCCTAAGGAGATCCCTTATTGTTCATACACTAAGCATAAGGAAAGACGTAACTCACTGCTGTTGGCAGCTTTATTTGTAATGCGTAAGTGCATAAATGAAAGGAGACATTTCCCTCATAATCACCGCTCAGCTTCTCATCACACAGTACCTTAAACACGCTTCTTTAAGGTAAGTGTTGCTAGCATATTTTTGTCTGCTTCAAGTGACATGACATGTATTATCCTCACAACCTAAATCTAGACACAAAATTCCTGTTCCTACAAATAACAGCATGAGCCAATCAGCTCTGAATGTGTTCTCCCCCTCCACTCTGCGCTTGTGAGACCCCACCTGGAGTACTGTGTTCAGTTCTGGAGTCCTCAACATAGAAAGGACATCGAACTGTTGGAACAGGTCCAGCGCAGGGCCACCAAGATGATTAGAGGGATGGAGCACCTCTCCTATGAGGACAGGCTGAGAGAGCTGGGACTGTTCAGCCTGGAGAAGGCTCCCGGGAGACCTGATAGCAGCCTTCCAGTATCTGAAGGGAGCCTACAGGAGAGCTGGGGAAGGACTCTTTGTCAGGAAGTCTAGTGACAGGACGAGGGGTAATGGTTTTAAATTGGAAGAGGGGAGATTTAGATCAGATATTAGGAAGAAGTTCTTTACTGTGAGGGTAGTGAGGCACTGGAACAGGTTGCCCAGGGAAGCTGTTGATGCCCCATCCCTGGAAGTGTTTAAGGCCAGGTTGGATGGGGCTTTGAGCAACCTGCTCTAGTAAGAGGTGTCTCTGCCCATGGCAGGGGGGTTGGAACTGGATGATCTTTAAGGTCCCTTCCAACTCTAACCATTCCATGATTCCATGATTCTAAAACATCAAAAAATTTGAAATCCTGAGCCAAATTCGACAATGCATTTCAACATTGTGTTGGAGCACACAATTTACAGATGAGAGCACGGAAGTAATGCAGGAGTCTTAAGCCTGTGCATTTAAAAGAGTCTCAATATTATATTACTCAAGGTACTAATGGAAGAGAAATAGGAGAGAGATTAGACCAAGGTTGTACAGAAAATTGCAGGGCTTCAAATGAGTGATGTAGAGAAATTGCTACTCTTAACAATGCAACTACTACTACTTATTAATACTGATGACATGGCAGTATCTTACGGTCTATATGGAAAATCCAAATATTTTGTTCTAATAATGCTTGCCACATACCACAAAAGACTTAAATTTTGGTGAAAGAAAGCGAGTAATAAACTTTTTTTTGTTTTCCTGTGGTTAGATTTTGTATCGTGTAATTGAAGGGTTAACAGTCATTATTTAAAAATACAGTGAAAATAAGAGTCTGATATAGTACTAACAATCAGTAGTTGGCTTTTACTAAAAAGTTAAAAATGCAAGAAAATGTAATGAATGAATGCTACTCGCTCACCAATCCACCTGTAAGGAGGTTGTCACTCTGGAGACCCACAGGCTATTTATAGCAGTTATTCATGGGAAATTCTATAAATCTATGCAAAACCACCTCCTGTTATTTAGAAAGGAATTTCTCAAGACATTTCTTCCTCTGTAAAGCATCAGAGGACATCAGTACTCAGAAGTAAAACAGCTGTCCTAAAGTGCTTGCTTAGTTAGGATTTAACTTGCCAAATAGCTTTAGCTTTTCTTATATTAATGAAAAAGACAATTATTTGGAGCTGTATCACTTTAATAAAAAGCCTTTTACAGTCTGCTGAGTTTCTTTCTTCTCTCTTGTGCTATATACTAAGAAAGAATATAGGACTATATCATAATAAAGATACTGAAATCAAAGATAGACAATCATCCATTTTTCATGTTTTCCTAAGATGCCCTTTACTGGGAGCATTATGTACATCCCACAGGAAATAGCTGAGCAATGGCTACAGCTATCCTTATCAGGTCCTGGGATTTAATGCATCATTTATTCACTGAACTTTGCTTCCCATTTAACACATTTTTCTCAACATTTTGAGGAACAATTCTGCCTGCTATTTACCACAAGAAAAAATTGTGACGAACAGGACTCAAATTGGAAGCAGAAGAGCCTTTAAAGTCAGATCTTTACTCTTCTCTCTGCTTTCTCAGCACTACCACCATTGTTTAATTATTCAGGAAAGTAGTGAATATTATTGTTTCACCTTGAAAGCACTGAAGGCTTTCCATTTACTTAAGCCAGCTTGGAGGACCTCCTCCCTTGCTGTGGCTCAGCCAGGAACAGCTAACGTAATAGGCTTTCATCATCAAAAAGCCAGAATTTGATAGAGGCAATTCTCCAATGCTTCACTGGGTGCCAAGCTGGCTGCAGTTTCAGAAGAGAAGTGCAGTGAGTTGGGGCAGACACATCCACATCTTGGCAGACAGAAGCATTCTTCATCCTTTGGCCAGCCAGCCTCTGCCAAAAGGGAGAACAAACCCCAAGAGCTGGGCAAGTGGGCAAAGTTTCCAAGGCAAAGTGACATTGAGATTACCCTAAGCAAAGGATCTATCCACGTTACTTCTCTTCCTCTTTGGAGAGAGAAAAAAATACAGAAGAAACTATTGAAGGGTAAATTAGGAACTGATGCTCAACTTAGAAGATAGTTCTACTAAGTACTACCAGAACGTCAGGCAGAATGCATGAAAGGATCTGACTTTTCATGATAAAAATAATGAAAGCATGAGAAACTGCAGGTTATATATATATATAACACGATAGCACAAAATATAAAGTATCTTAAAGCATCATAAACTCTTAGTAAGATTTAAATCAGTTAAACACCCATGAAAATATATTTTATTAACCTGAATATTTTGCACTGAAAGTGAATCCCTGTAAGTAGTAAGACTATCAGTGACAAAAATGGCAGCTTTTACCAAGGTAAGACTTAAAAAATGGAGGCAAGAACTATATTCAGACCTTCCAGTAAAAAACAAAACTTTTTTTTCATTTTCTAAAGGATCTGACAAAAATTATTCTGCTAAATTGTTCAAAATCATAATTAAGTGCGTGAAGAAAATTTTTTCTTTTTAAGAAAAAGCATTTACTACATGTAAAAATATAAAGTATGTAAAAAGTGCAATTCCAATGTCTAGATTTATTTTCATTCCCAGACTCTTGCTTTTTCTGCTACTCCAAATTCACTTTTAAAAGGGTCAATTTAACCCAGACTTTGTGTAATGAGACTTTACACACAACATCTTACAAACTTTACATAGAGCCTAATCTTGGTAGAAATATCCTCTTTTTTCTTAGCCAGTAAAACTTTCAGTACCTCAAAATACCTATTTTAAACTGCAATAATTCTAATGTAGATTCATTTTAATGGTAAGGTTGTTCAAGAACAGTCATGTGCATTACAGCCCTAGCAAAGTTATTCCTTAAAGAGTAAATAGTGGAAGCTAATTAAACAATCTACTTAATAAGTTTTTCCTGCAAAATGTATATTACAAAAGCTCCCTAAACAAGACTGGAAATATTTTATGTTCTTCTGTCTTTCTATATAAATCTGCTTGCAGTAGGAACAGTGGGCTACTCTGCCAGCCAGTAGCGTACCCAACACTTCTGCAATTTATTTCCACCGAATCACTGGCCAAACATCCAAAACAAAAAGGTCACTCCAATGAAACCTGAACTGATGTAATAGGCACTCAACTCTATATTTTGCACACTTTGTTAATGATGGACTGAACAACACCGTGCCTACCGCCAACTGACAGGAATTCTAACCTGATTAAATGTCCCAGTATGTTTTAATACCCTTAAATGGAATTTTTATGGCCTGTTCTGCATTCATATTATTAACACAGAACCATCAAAGAAACCACAGACACACGTAATAGCCCATCAATTTGTAGCTAGACACTTTTGACCTTGAAAAATCAGCTGTCTTTTGGATTAATGCAGCTATGTTTGGGGCAGAAAAAAAGAAGCTATAAAATTATCATGCTTATTTTTGTCACATGTCAGCACTGGAGTGGGGAATAAAGGCCACGCTGCTGGCTTTTTATTGATATTGCCGTCAACCTCTGACACCTGAATTAGAATCTCTGAGACCTATTTCTAATAAAAATCCACTTAGACATTAACATTTCAGCTACAGATGCCCTGCTAGCGGGAAGATGGCGTTTAGTCTGACTTCCACTTGCCCATCAGTGGGTTTTCGCATTTCCTGTCCTTCACAGGAGACCCTAAAGCACTTACAAACCATCTCTAGCTTGGAACACAACATCCACCCACAAAACAGGTCAAAGGCACTTCCATGGGAAGAGACGGTGAAGGAAAAAGACAAGTGGAAGATATAAGTGTTATCCGCATCTCTTAAAGAGGTGGTAGAATATACAGCCTACTTGCAATAAACTAACAATATCTGAAATATTCAGGGAACAGAGACAGATGTAGCTTCGGAATAAGTTTAAAAATTAGTATGTTGGGAAAGAAAAAGACCCAAAAAAAAGAAGGAAGGTTGTTCTAAAAGGAGCATTTTAATACTAGAGAAACGCAACTAACAGGCTTAGTGGACTAGCCACTACGACTGGTCTTAGGATCTCAGGCAGGGCGATGCTCACTAAGGCAAATTACTCCAGACTGTAGAACAACGCTTCCTTGTATAAGTGAGAAAAAGAGCCAAGGAAGTCAGTCTTACAAGCAGATTTTTTTATTTTTTTTATTTTTTATTTTTTTTTAGCATCAAATGGCTCACTTCTAATAGTCTTTCTTCTTGGAGCTGTTCAACTTGCATAAATAAACAAAAGTATGTCCAAACACACAACTCAATACCAGTCTTCCATTTTCCAGCAAAATGCGCAGACCACTGGAGTACAGGAAGCATCTCTTATGCCTTTAAAGAAATATTTATTGTAGCACTAAAGTCAAGATAGATGCTTGACATTCCAATTTACCAAGGAATATAATTTAAGGAATATACTTTAATTGCTATGGACTTGATCTATTTAACTTTATTATTTACAAAAATACTTTGCACTAGGACAGACTTACAAAGCAATTGATTCTTTTTGATCAGACATCCAACTACTTTTTGGTCACCCTGAATCTGAATTTTTTGCTTCATGAATATGTTCTCTCAGAAAGAAAAAACAAGAATCATTCTTCTCCACATTCTGTTCTTTGTAATAGACTTGTTTGGAAAATTACGCTAATCACAATTCATACACATTCCTATTTTTAACACATCCTCTCAGTCACAGTTTTCTTCGTTTTGTCTTTACTTGATTTGTTGGAAAACAGCAAAAGTGAGAAGATTCTGCTTCTCCTGGTCTGGCTTTTTATCCTTTAGTCTCAAGAGAAATTAATACAAAGAAATGTCAATAAAACAAACAAAAAATCACCCCAAAAATAATTAAAAGAAAGAAAAAAAAAAAAGAGAACAGTATGAGAAATACTCCCACACAGTGCTTTTAATGCTCTCTCCAGTTTGATTAACAGCCTGTGCCATCCAATCTATTAAAAGCTCAACCAAGATAGACATCTTCCATTCATTGGTATAATTATAATGTAGCATCCAAAAGAATCATTATCATAACAGGTGACAAAATCTCTCCAGTACATACCACTATTAACTTTACCCAATCTTAAGATTACTTTAATGTCTTTTAAAGAAGACTTTATCAGGGGAGGCACATAGAAGCATTATTCACTTCTGATATCAATATCTGATGAGGTGAAAACAGCAAGACCAGCACTGCAAACTGGTACATTTAGCCAGACGGAATACAGCTATTAAAAGCCAAAAGCAATGGTGATATTTCATGCTCTGAATTCTATCAAGTAAAGATTTGAAAATGAAATTAAAAGTTTAAGGTGCCCTTCTTGAAACATATTCAGGATTTTCTGTGAAATCTTGAATGGATTTTGAGTGAAGGCCATTACTCAGTAAGAATAATCTAGAGGCAGTGAATGTCGAAGCAAGAAAAGCAAGTACCCAAACATAAAATCCCACAAAACTGTAATTTATGTACCAGAAAAATCAAGCAACCTGCACAACAATCACAGACTATGTACAAAAATCAATACTAACTGCTACTTTGTGTGATGTTCCTAAATTTTGATTTTTAGCTAAATGTCAGGCTCCTCCAAAGATGTGGTAATCAAGTTCTCCTGCAATCATCTTATCATCGTCTGTATTAGAAGTGTCCCAGAAACAACACCCGAGTAATTTATCTTCACAAAAATATCTCATGTTTGTGCCAAGCAGAATAAAGGGAGGGAGAAAAGCCCACTCCCAGCCTACACATCAATACCAGGCATGTTCCCACAAATCATGACAGGCTGCCTAAAGGTTTCCAGGGCTTCATTTTATCTCAGAAGACTCCTCAGTTCTCTCAAAGACTGTTTTTGCCAGAGCAGAATAGTGATAAGCAGTCTGGTAAAAACACTTCTGCTCTGTTCATGAGACGACATATTGAACCCTGCAAAGAAATACACACCAACCTTCCAAACGCAGGTGGTACTGCTGCAGCTAGAATTCCCACTGTACTATCCAGTGAATTCCAGAAAAATAAGAGAGTAGTACAAGGAGACAAGGGACAGAGTCCAGGTTTTTCCAACACAATAATAACAGATGATGGGTTGTCATTTTTGCTGTTTTCAAAAAGGCACCTCTGATTGTTATTACGGTATAGATTGCCTAATGAAGCAGTCTTGAAGCACACCAAGGCAATTTTTTGGGGACAAAACCAAGCAAAAAGGCAGCAGCCAGGAGCCAAACTAAAGCACTTCTCTCAATTGACAGGACCCAGCCAGAGACACTACAGAACAATTTTCCCTGCAGCACATTATAATGTTGATGTAACATCCTCAAAACCAGCTCTCCCCCTCTACCAGACCTCTACAGGGCTATAGCCCTCGCTAATGGGGATATACTTTCTTACATATCCTTTTGACAAAAGGGGTTGTGTATGCATAGTGCCAAACAGTCTTATGGCACACTGCTATAGCAGCTGTGCTATAGTCTGGTATTTTCTACAGATATGCATTTCTTCATTTTCAAAATTTTAAGGTTTAAAAACATTTACCTTCTTAACCCAAAGCGTTCAGCTAAGTGGAATGCAAAATTCAGACGTGCAAAGTGCACGGTAAAACTGTTTAACCTCTGAGTTAAAGCTTTCTGAAGCTCAGTGTTCCTACAAGCTCATCAGCCAATATGAGAGAGGTGGGAAAAGCAGCTGAATAATTGTGTTAAGAGAAGAAGAAAAGAAACAAACAAACAAACAAACAAACAAAAAAAACCACAAAAAAGAGAGTTCCATACTTCATAACAAAAAATATTTTAAAAAAAATATGTTTTACCCTTGTGTTTTGCCAAGTAGAGGAAATAAGGCTGCTAGTTTTCATTCATACCTTGTAGCCGGTCTAAGCTGGTCTAAGCTGACCACAAATTATGTATTTATTTCCTTAAATCACTGTTTGCTCTTGTATTTGTACCTGTGTGATATATCACTGGAAATGTGGACATAAAAATCTATACAGCTAAAGAGTGTCGGATTTCACAGTATATGAATACTCATTTCCAGAGCTAGCCTCATTTGTACAATTTGGGTGTGGGGTTCGGTTGCAGTGGGTTTGGGTTTTTGATTTGTATTTTTCCCTTATTTTCAGTACGCTTTCCTCAGCTGCTCTCTAGACTAAGGTTAACATACCTGCAAACAGAGGAAAATTAGTTTCTTAATTAAGAGGAAATGACCAACTTTGATCCTAAAATTATGACAAATGCCATTAAGTCTCATCTGCAACAAGAAGCTTTGCTACAATCCTCCAGACCGCTTTTCCAGTCTTCAGCATGTATTTCCCTTATACTTCTCAGCAACTGTTCAGAAACAACTGTTGAATGGTGTAAATACAGCTCAGAAGTGTGTCCTCACATAAAGTACTGATGTTACAATAGGAACATGCAGCTGGGCTAACTGAATCATCAACTTCAGGTAACACTTCAGCTGCAAGCACAAACAAGAGCCTCAGCAGATCATGGGCACGTAAGGTCTTTGGAAAGCCTTCACTTGTCATCTTCACGCTCTTGAAGATTCCAGAGAACCTTCTGGAAGACATTAAGTTACTTTAACTATAATAAAATATCACAAGCTATCTACGGTGTATAGTGTGTATATAGATCACCTTTGTTTTCCATGTAGCAACTACACTAAAAGCAAAATATCTTAATACAAATAAATCAGTAACTTCCATTTTGCTGAAATGGAAAACACAGTTATTTCAGATAAAACAAAACGAACTTCAATCAAGTTAAGTCTGCCAAAGCAAATTATTACAGACATGGAAGAGAGTTAACCGTCATGGGGATCAGAGTAAAAAACAACCTATAATGTCTATAGATACTAGACTTTACTTAAGAACCAACAAGGTAACAGCTTTTACCCTACTTATTTCAGGCACACACACTTGCTCCCTGCGCCATCACTTCACCATTAGCTTCACTTGGTCTCAAGGCTCCTTCCCAGGAGGGAGGCCCAGGGAGGCTGGGTAGAAAAGTCACATACATCACTTTGTGCCGTGTAGCTGCTCACAGCTGCTTGTCCTAGGTGTTCCTTTAGTATCTGTTTCCACACGTTCCTCTGATCTCCAGGATCTTCCTCTACTTCTAGGATCTTTCATCCAGCCAGGTTCTTCACCCTCCTGTGATCAGCCTTTTGTTTGGTGGTTCTGTCTCATTTCCCTTCAGTCATTACATAATTCAAGACATGCCACTTATTTAGCCCATGCCTTAGTAAAGCTTGCAACCAACCAAGACTGGCTGTGGCTTGCAAGCAACCGTTCAATTTTGTACATACATAACACATAGGCCCAATTATCTGCCTGCCCTCCCCAACATTTACAATTTAATTATTTTTTTGCCAAAAAGTAGCAGCTTTTGGCTTCCCTCTGAATAGTAGCTCTATTTGCTATTTAGTTTTTAATTTCTGATGGTGTGGTTTTTTGGTTGCCTTTTTTTACCCCCTCTAGCACTACAGTAGAATCACAACAAAGTCCCATTTTAAATATCAATTTTAGCAATTCAAATTAAATTGCTGAAAACTTGCACTGGCATAATGTTGGTTTAGACAAATTTTGGACTCTATTCACAGAAAAGTAATTAGACCAGCATTTTGTAGAGCAGATGATTTCTTTTCAAAGGTAAATAAAGGTGAATTTGTAGTTATATGGGCAGTGAAAATATGTTTCATTCCTTATCTACACAGAGAGCTGCATTCCCATTATTGACAGAGCAATATCTTCACAGGGCTCTAAAATTGTATGAGTTTCAAAGGAAGAAGGTTAAGCAATAGATTTGCTGAAACCATTCAGGCCAAAATGAGTATTTATCCATAGGTTTAATCATACATTGTCTGACAAGTCAAAAATACAGCTTCTTCTAGAGATAGCACTGATGTGAACATGCATCTGAATTATAATAAAAACTACCCTTAAACTTAGAAAAAAAAGACACAAAAATGTTGCTAAGTAGTGAAAATCACAGGGTGTGAGGAAATGGATTGTTTGAAGAGAAAAGAGCTTCTTGCAGCCCTGACAGATCCTGACTTCCATTTTAGTTGCATCAGTTTTACACTGGCATATCCTTCTTGACTTCACTGGTGTTATTTCTAATCCACAGCAAAAAAAGAGAAATAGCATAAAAACTAACTACAACAGCTTTAAATAAGGACGCAAGTTTCTGTAGTGCTATGACATGCTAAAGAACATGTTTTT
This sequence comes from Thinocorus orbignyianus, assembly GCA_013400375.1. NCBI lineage: Eukaryota > Metazoa > Chordata > Aves > Ciconiiformes > Thinocoridae > Thinocorus > Thinocorus orbignyianus. The sequence continues at coordinate 98,380 of VXBW01004970.1, forward strand.
CTTAAATTTTCTGTAAACATATTCTAAAGAAGTGATGTATCATTAGCAAAGGGAAAGCTGTGAAAAAAAAAACAATTTTTAATGACAATGCTATGATCATAAAGATCATTCATTTTTTTTTTTTTCCCCCAACTTAGGAGGGGAATAAAAGATCTAAATTTATTCTACCATTGAGTTTCTTAATACCAAAAGAAGAGGCAAATCATTTGATATAGAAGTCTGTAAACTCAGAAAGAGCATGACAGTGCAATTTGCTGGTGCTGTTTGCAGAGTTTGGGCTCACCTTCCTTCCAAACACGTGAAAAAATACACTGCATTTCTTTAATTTTTGTACTTTGGAAAAAGAGAGCAAATCAATACATAAGGTATATCACTGAAGTAATAAATACTACCTAAGTATGAATTCAGTCTGTCATTTATCATTTAGCCAAAGACTTAATTAAATTAATTAAATTAATTAAATTTCTGTCTATTTTACTATGAGCTGCTGAGTACTATCTTCCCATGCTTGTTTCTCCCAGATATTTGCAGGCACCAGTCAGACGCTGTCCTGTGGTTTTCCCCATCAGACAGGTAGTTCTCCTTTGTTATTTTAAGGATAAAAAGCAAGGCAAATAAATATCCCCCACCCAAAGCAATAAACATAATAAAAGGCTGTACTACATTTTTCAACTTCATTTATAAATTTTGTGCTAACATATATTATGTAAAGCCAAAACACAAAATGATCTCAAAATCTTTGCAATAGAATGTGAGGGAAAGGTGTTGATTCCTACTAAACTCAAACCAATTTCATATTTAGCACACATTTTGCTGTATTTTATAAAATAAATTTTGTTTTTACTATACTAAATATGTAGATTCTTGTTACGAAAATAGTCATCGTGCTACTATTTTGCTAAATGTCTAGCCAAGATAGCTGAATAACACAAGCTACATACATGATTTTTACCTCAGTCAAAGCAAGTGTTAGTTCTTATGCTTAATAATTAAGAACAGTGACCATCTGCATTCAGAGATGTGCAGAACAGACTGCACTTCAATTCTGAGAAGGAATCCATACTCTACATTTCTTACCTGTTAAAAAACAACCGATAAAAAAATAACCCAAAATCACACACAAAAACAAAACAAAACAAAACAAAACAAAACAAAACAAAACAAAACAAAACAAAACAAAACAAAACAAAACAAAACAAAACAAAACAAAACAAAAAACAAACAAACGAAAAAAACCCCAAAAACAACAACAACAACAAAAACACCAACAAAAAAAGAAAAAACCCAAACCACCACACACAAGACTGGAGAAACAGACATTGATTTTGCGTTGCAGTACTGCTCTCCATCTGCCTTCCGCATATTTAGCTACTGCTGCTCCCATACCCATATTGACTTGATCCCTTCCCACCGCTGTCCTGAGCTTGCTTTTTCTTTAGGTTCAGAAATATTTCTTTCTCCAGAAGAGTTTGTAAAAAATAAATTCTTTTCCTGAGGTAGTGTTACTGATACTAATTTAGCCATTCTTAAAGTTATGCTTTATTGGCTTTTACCAAGGTATGGCTACCTGTTCCAGGTGGAGATTAAGCTCAGCAGAACTGAGTGAAAGGCTGACCAGATCCTGTAGCAGAAGGGCAAAGGCAAAAAGCACTTCTTTCACGTATTTCAGATAATTCAAAGTAAATACTGGATAAAGTAACACAAACAAAAAAAAAAATCAAAAACCAAAGTAGACTAAAATACTTTCATCATACTGTTAAGTACACACAGAGCTAGATTACAGAGAGAGTCCTAGAAATTTGGAACTTGAATCCAGACTTTGAACCTCACCAGAGTTCACATGCATATAGAGTACTGCTTGTGCTCAGCAGACTGTGGACCTAGGAGGAGGACTCTGCAGTGCAAGGCCTGGTTGGAATCCTATCAAAGCTATGAGAAATGAGAAGCATTTCACTTGGTATTTCTATTCTGTATGACCTCTAATTTCTATTCTACACGATATATGTTTTCAGTTTCCCATTCTAATGGGATTAAAATTGTACATTATATTCATGTAGTTTTTTGTGTGTATATAAAAAACATATACCTAAACCATCCAAATAGATGGTGTTTGGGGGGTTTTTTCTTGTTGGTTTTGTTTTTTTTTCTTTCATTCTAGCACCAAACATATTCAAACACTGCAAGAAAAGCGTGGTGATCTTCTGGACCATAACTGTGTCGCAGAACACAGCTTTTAACAGTTAAAGGAGAACACTTGAATCTGGCTAACACTTCAGCAAATCAGCACTTAAGAGAAGCACGTATGGTTCTGCCTTATGCCTGGCTGCACGCTGCCAACAGGAAGAACAGGAACTTGGATTTAATGGATTTAATGTTGGCTGTTACTAGGAACCTTTTCTCTCTTTTTTTTTTTTTTTTTTTTTTTTTTTTTTTTTTTGGTTAGTAAGAGAATCTTGTTGCTTCCCTGGTACAAGATGGACAAACTTTGAATAGAGTGACTAAGCTCCCAACACAAATGAGAAGCTCCATTAAATGTATTTACAAAAGTTCATGCACTCTATTGTGATTAGTACATCAGCCATCTACTGGTTTGGTTTAACTCTGAGAATAGTGGAACCCATTTCATCTATTTGCACAGCTTTTAAAAACCTATTAGTGGCTTTTGCCTTTGCAATGCAGAGAGCCATTCAATTAAACATTTCAGGACCAAAAGCAGTCTTGAGCTCCAAAGTTAACCCAGTCTCTGCTGATAAGGATATGCACATCCAGCGGAAGCAGTCAAATACCTAGAGGAATTCCATGGCACAGAATATCTGTTTGCACACAAAAAGGCCGGCTAGTGCTGCTGCTGACAGTGGAAGAGCAGGTTGCTTTCCTCCTAGCCCACACAACCCAGGGTGTTTTATGCAGTTCAAGATCCCTCAATCCAACTCTTACTATCTGTAAGTCGCACTGACTTACCAATTTTACTGTTCTATGCATTGACAACAACTAAATAAATTAAACTTTTCGATGTCATGTAGGCTTGCCCACGAATAGCAGAGGGGGAAAAAATTACTTCTAAAAATACTTGACATTCAGTAGAAGTTTAGCTCCTTAATGCTTCCGTGATCAGAGTAGCAAAGCTTATCCTACAACAAACCCTTCATTTGCCAAAGAGCCCTTCCTAGTCCCATCAGTTCCAGGAAAGACTAGGTCTGCAACATTGTGTAGTCATCATACACCTTGGACTTTTCCGTGCCAGAGCAGGGCACATCAATGGTATGACGATGATAGCAGAGAAATATCTTTTAAAAATTGCAAGAAAAAAATCATAAACTCAAAAAGTCTTGGAGTGAAAAGAATTTGGATGACAGCTAGCAACAGTTTTGTAATCCAATACTACTCTGTGGGGAAGATTACCATAAAGGTACTTTCTGTGGAAACATTTATTAGCAGTGAAATGCATGTGGCTGGAGACTACAAGAACTTTTATGCAGAACTAACAATATATTAAGATTTTCAGTTTTATATCTGTGTCTTTCTCCAAGTTTTCAGAACAAACTGATTTTCTCAAGTTCTCAGTTGATAGCTGAGATTTTAAGGAAAAGAAAATTTTATGCAGTGATACATGAATTTAAATTATCTCACAGGTAAATATCCTCCTTTATCTCCCTCTTCCTTTTAAATAATCAACTTTAAATATTTATGATTCACCAAAGGATTAATGAAACTGAGCTAAACCTGCTAAAAGTCTTATAATGCCATTTGATATGCCAGAAGTTTTAAAATAACCTGAAGAAAATGGAGGAATTTCCATTAACACTGGATCGCTGCCTTAGGGCTCCAAAATCTTAAATACTGAGTTTTCAGCTTCAGAGCTGATGTACAGAAGCTCAAAATTTGAGAGGATGCAGGCTATCATTTATTGGCTATCATTTAAGTTCTAATAAGCTCTGTTCCCTGATGACTAAATACATTGTGTAGAGGAAAAAATTATTTAATACGGGAAGATAGGCTGAAACCAAACCATTATTCTCTGTAACCTGACTCAGACATGACTTCTTTAGTATATTCTGTGAGACACACTTCGTATGTGTGGTCCCAGTTCTAATTAACACCCCTGGCAATTACTGATTTTAATCTTGCAGTACTATTTTAGCTCTAGTCCAAGCTGCCTAAGAGATTTTTTTTCCTCCTTTGTTTCCCAAATTAATTAACAGTTGACGCTGTTTTGCCAATGGACCACATCTGCATTTGCTGCTGCTCCCCATCCACAAACAAAGCTCTGAATTCCACTGATTTGTTTGTGCTGACAGTTCACACCGGTACTGAGTAAAACCATTTATTTTATCAGTTTGTATTTATTTTAAATAAATCATCTGCATGAAGCTATTATGGTAATGCTGTGGTTAAAGGCTGCAAGACAAAGACATTGCTTCATTAGGTGGACAAAGATCTGATTTTTCCTTGTCCTCTGAGCACCATCATGCTTTTTCTCATGTAATTTTGGTATTCCTTTAGAAGGCAGACTAGAGTTCTCCTGAATTCTCAATTTCATTTCTGGCTAAATGTTTGCTCTTATGTATTCCCTGCCACTCACCTGAACTGCACTAGACAAGCACCAGAATTCTGTGTCCAGCCTCCTGAAGCACTGAGAAATTTCAGTGAAACATGTCTCAGTTAGTCACTATTATGTTAATACATTTTCCATAGAGAGGAAAAAAGCCAAGAAACAGGAAGCATCAGTAGAGATTGGGAATAAGAGTAGTCCTAAAAAGTTCATAGTTCATCCTGATTTCCAGACCTAATATAAATGTTTTCAGACCCTACAGCTGAAAACTAGTATCTTTCTTAAAAGTGAGAGAACACACAGGTCAGACAAGGCAAAAAAGCCAGTGTTTCTAAAGCTCACCTAATTGCTTCATTCTGTAGTTTAGACAAGAAGGTATGAAAATAATCAAGTTAATAAAATTCAAAATTTTATCATTAAATCATAAATAGTTAGTTTCTGCACAGTGGATAGTTCTAGCAGCCAGCAGAAGTTGTCAGACCTCAACAGTGCTATTCAATTGCAAACATGAACCAACAGACTTTCTCAAGAAAACTCTTTTCTTATACCAGCATAGCAATCAGTGTTAATGCATTCTGAAAACCTTTTTTACAAAGCTGCACTGAGACTCACTACAGGTTTTAAGGTTATAGGAGTAAACTTAGTACCGCATCAAGTTTTTCTTATTTGTCTACTCTTTCTGACTCCAGGAAAATGAAGACACCAAAGTTATCTTATAAATATTAAATAGGCCTCACATGAAAACCAAGAGTTTATTAGAGTCAAGCTGTAACTTCTCGATAACCAAATTAAAAATCTCTTCTATCTGTTATGAAGAATACCTTTGAGTTAAGATTTGGCCACGCAACCCCCACTGCCTCTGAGGTTAGCTGGGACTATCAACTTACCCTTCCCTCCTGCCTCCCTTGCTTGTCCCTTTCCCTCCGCTACAAAGACTGACTTGCTGCCCTGGAAAGATTTTTGAAGTTAAAACTATCACAATTTCTTCCTCTGTATGATATAGAAATGTCTGACCTCTCTCTCTTCAGGTTTCTCTTCCTCACTCATGTGCCCCTCAGAGCTATATAGCAATAAACATTTCTACAAATATTCTTCCTAAAAATCTGGAAACAGAGGTTGGGGTTTTTCTCCTTTCTCCCTATATCCTTCAGTATAAATAAAGCATTAAATGCTTAGACCTAATTTAAAGCAAATAAAGCATTCAGATTTTCTCAGGTTAAGAATTTTTAAAATCTTTTAAGACTGCTATAATATTTTATGAACCACCTATCATAAGAAATATATCCAGTATTAGTATCTTACCAAATTAACCTTTTTTTTCTGGTAATTTTTTTCATAGTCCTAGGTAAAAAAATCCAAAATTCTTTACTCCTTCCATTTTGCACTTTGTCACCTGGCCACTTTAGTTCACTCAGAGCAAAAGAACAGGTATACATGTATAAAAAGGTAAGGTACTTTATTATCTCATATTAGAAGACAGAAATAAAGATATTGGTTTTGTGGAAGAAAAGCATTTAAAACAGCATATATTGAACTGAATTATGTCTCTAGGGCAAGATAAGATTGATCCCTATTAAAGCACTGCAATAGTAGATACAAATAGAAACAGAATTATTTCAGCCTAGTAGGGTAAAAAAAGAGAACAGAATCAGAGAAAAACATACCATTGTCATTCAGGGATGTTTATATGGATTTCTTTTATATTCCATTAAAATATGTGTGTCTGCATAAGTTTAGACATATACATGTGTGAAAAACATGGGTATGTATCTGTTTAATATGAACCAACAAAAGCAGATCACTATATCTATGTGCCCCTTAAAATTTATTAGCTAGCAAAAAGAATTGTATTTGTGAGCTGTGGTACAGAGGCAACATTATTGCCCTTATTTCTTTCATATTAATGGCTTTCTATAGTTTCATATTTTCCTAACCTAAAATCCATCAATAATAACCTTATTCTCGTTTTGCTTAGCAGGCTAAAGAGTTATTAGAAATATATTAGTTAATTGAAAATTTCTTCCAGTTCAGGTTATCACTGCCAGAATGTTATGAGCTAAGGTACCAGCTCAAAAATAATACTTAATATATATTAAATTATTAAAACGTAAATGAAGGAAGAGTAAATGAAATTAAGGAAGAGATTTATTTTTATGTTTTTAAAAATTTCGTTATGATCATGTCTGCAGTCCCAGATAAAAAAATATTTTACTGTTCTGCTCATTATGGCTTACCCTTCTTACTGTTCATCTCCTCCATGAACCTTAGCTTAGACAAAATCCTTGAAGACAGAAGACATAAATCAGTTCTGTGATTATCATTCCTTCTGGAACTAGTAAAGTCTTTTACTTCTTCAATGACTGAATACATCAAAAACCAAAGTACTTAGATAGTAAACTGATACGTACGTTTCATCATTTCTGCTTATGGGGCTGAGTTTAGAGCTATGGAACATTCATTTTTTGGTCATAAATTTAAAGTTTCTGTAACAGTCAGAAATGCTGGAGACATATTACATGAAAGACAAAAGAAATAGTTCATCCAGAGTGTTTGCCAAACCTGACAAATGGAGCTGGATTTTCTCTTGAAGGAAGTTACCAAGCTAAAGGTATTTTGAGATAAAAACACTCTTCTGGCTAATGCTAACCTATCTTCATGTGATAATGACTGCATTACTGCCTGGTGTTCATTTGAATTGCCTGGAGGTTACCCAGAAAACAGATAGGTGCTACACAGTAGAGTGGGATATTTTCCTGAGCAGCAGATGATGCTGTAAGCATAAAACTGTAAGAGGAACTGCACTGGAGAGATGGAGCAATGTACCTTGGCTGTTTTACAAGCTTCAGACAGATTCCACCGGTCTTCACACAGTCTTCACCACACCAGACAATATTTCCTCCTGGTTCTCACAGTGGGAAGGTGGGGGGGAAGAGAAAAAAAAGCAAGCAACAAGTAGAATTTTATGACAAATTATTTGCTCACTCGTAGTTTTGCTCCAACATCTACCAAACAACGAATTATGCTACTGAAGAATCCGAGCTAAAATAAATAAAGAAAATATTTGGTCCAAAGTATTAGAGTAACTCCATTCATGTAGTCAGGAATGTTACTTGTGTACAGCTCTAACATGAATTCTTTTTTTTTGTTTTATTTTCAAAAATAGCTTTCAAAACATCACTGATGTCTGAGAAATCTTTTTTTTTTTGCAGCACGCTTTAGTGCTAAGAACTTAACAGAACCCTGAAGTGAATTTTGCTGAGACAAGGAGAGAATGTTGTCTCGCTAATTAGAAGAGGTTCTATCATTCAAGACCTTGGAATTATTTTCAGGCTGTTTAGCAATTAGGGAAAACTACTGAATGCTTCTCAAAGTTAAAAATAGACTACTTGACTGCATTAAATTATTAAATAATCCATTTACTACACGGCAGCTGCATGGTTCCACAAGTCCAGATTCCTTCATTTTTACAGTAGACGAACTCCAAAAATTTGTACTTCCCAAGTCTCACAGGTAAAAGGTTTCATAGAGGAAAATATCTGGAGTAGAACTAAAACCAGAGGAAGGCACAGTTAAGAAAAAACCCCTCATGTCAGCCCACTAATGTGGTAGCGCTCAAGGCACAAAGCGCTGGAAAAAAAGCAAACCTGATAGCATCCTAGCCACATGGTTTTTAGGAAGCAGTCCCTGGAGCACCATATCTCCTGGACTGGTCCCGATCTTTGGTCTAGAAAGGACTAGATGGGATGATTGAAAACAAAGTCAAAACCTGACCTTACAGTTTAGTAATGCAGATGACTGGGGTACCATGCACATCCTCTTTGGCCTAGCTAACACAGAGCAGACACAGTCCAAGCAAAACCAGATAGAAATTAAGGATTTGTTACAGAATCATAGAATCATTTTCATTGGAAGAGATCATCAATTCCAGCTGTTAATTGCCAAGTCCAGCAATAAAGCATGTCCCTTAGCACTACATCTACACAGCTTTTAAAAACCTACAGGGTTGGGGACTCAACCACTTCCCTGGGCAGCCTGTTCCAGAGCTTCACAAACCTTTTGGTCAAGAAATTTTTCCAAATATCCATTTGAAACCTCCTCAGCATAACTTCAGGCCATTTCCTATTGTCCTGTCTCCTGTTACTTGGGAGAAAAGACTGACACCTACCTCACTGCAACCTCCTTTCGGGTAGTTGTAGAGAACGACAAAGTTTCCCCTCAGCGTTCTTTCTCCAGGCTGAACAACCCCAGCTCCCTCAGCAGTTTCTCATAAGATTTGATTCTCACCAGCTTTGTTGCTCTTCTCTGAACATGCTTCAGTATCTCAATGTCTTTTTCATAGTGAGGGGCCTGAATATGGTACTCCACGTTCAGCCTCTCCAGTGCCAAGTACAGATCACTAGTCCTACTGGCCACTCTATTTCTGAATACAAGTCAGGGTGCTACTGGCTTTCTTGGGCACACTGAACTAACACCCCAGGTCCTTTTCTGCTTTCCAGCCAGTCTTTCCCAACCCCTGCATGGGGTTAGTGTCCTTCAAGTGCAGGACCCAGGACTTGGCCTTATTGAACATTATACCATTGACCTTGGCCCATCAATCCAATCTGTCCAGCTCCCTCTGTAGGGCCTTTCTACTCTCAAGCTGATCAACGCTCCAGCACAACTTGGTGTCATCTGCAAACTCACTGAGGGTGTGCTCGATGCCCTCATCCTGATCATTGATAAAGATTAAACAGAACTGGCCTTGACACTGAGCCCTAGGGAACACCACTTGTGACCGGATTCAACCATCTGGATTTAACTTCAATTCACCACAACGGTTATGCACCAAGTCTTTTTCTAGAGAGATTGCACTAGAGTAGTAGTTCCCTGTGATAGAATTTATAGTAGTGCCACTGCATAATCCTATACTAATTCGTGAATGTACATGATTTTATATTTTTTTTCAAGAAGCTTATTTTGCTTTGGTGCAGAAATGAAACACTTCCCAGCTCTGTTCTGCACACTTCTGGGAATATAAACTAGGTCTCCTCTGATTTCAGTAATGCCAAGAAATTCTTTAATTTTACTCTGGCAATCTCCCAAGGAGAGGAACTCAGTGATTTATAGGAAAAGACAGCTATAAAAAGCTCTTGCTTTCTTCAGTTTTAACTGACTAGAGCATCATTGGCCTTTTGCATTTACTTCCCCTCTAGATATCTTTCTAAGATACAATATGCATTTTGCAGAGTGCAGATTAGACTGCATCTGTTTGTTTTGCCATTTCTCTTTGAAGACAAAACCTCAAGAACACAGATAATGAGAATGCAGAAACCAGTCTCATGTCTGTCCCAGCTAGGCCTGGTCTGGCCTGGAAATGTATTTCTCTGCTATTAAAATTCCCTATCAAAACTGAAGATCTTCACACTGCAGTACATCTGACACTGAGTAGATCTATTGCATATATGTATGTGTGTATGCAAGGTATGAAGACAAGCCCGCAAACCCCTCTTACCAAAGAAACCGTTTAATATTGACATTAACGCTAGCGAAGCATCCTCTCAAACAGTGTACAATTCTTTTATCTTGAACAGCAAAATTACATATTGTTTTGGTTTACTGGGACATGGGATTCTCAGATCCTGGTAGAAAACCCTACTTGAAAAGATGAGCAGAATCATTCTTACCCATAAGCCCAGATGTATGCATAAACTAAACCCACTAAGCCCCCTTTTCACCTCTTTTTGCTGCTCCTCAGAGATTTCCAGATGGTACAAAACAGCTGTCCAGGAGGGACTGAAGTTTAGCCCTTCAAAGCAGTTCTAATTATGAACTTCTCTATGCCACTGCACTTGGTATAGAAATGCTGTTTAATTAATTGTTTCTGCTGCTGAAATTAGCAGTATTTGCCTTCAACACTTAGAAGCAAAGCCATTGATATGATGTTAAGCAAGTCACACTACAGAGAAACGCCTATGTACAGCATGTAAGTGACCAGAGAGCCATCCAGTGGACCAGTAGGAAACAGAAGAAAATGTCATCTCAAAAAAAGGAATGAATTTATGTCTAGAGAACTAAACACCATTCCCCTCTGTTGGATGTTTTTGCTATATTTGTTGTGGGCAGTGACTAACAGATAAAACAACTGCTATTTAGAGAATAGAAAAATGCAGAACTAAAAATATTTGCAGACTCTGCACAGATGTTAAAGGGTGTATTTCCCTAACTTATAGCATAGTGTCCACTTTCAGCAATAGAAATTGAAGGGTAGGCAAAGATGTTGGTTTGGGGTATTCCCTCTTTCTTAATACCTCTATCCAATTTTCCTCCATTTCTGCCTCTGTCATGTTATTTTTACACTGAAAACTCCATCATGGATAAAATATTCATAACCAATTATTCTTGATCAGTCTTCACCTACTTCTACACCCTCAATTTCAGAGAAAAAAAGAGCTTTCTTTAAATAGCATTTCCCAATGCAGAGCCTGCATTTTTTTTTTCAATCTGAAACAGTACCCACTTTAACTTGCAAGCATAAGAAATCCCATACACTTTACAAATAATTACTACCTAAGCTCCTCCCTTCTAATTTGTTCTCACTGTTTAGCAAAACAGCATTTATTGTTATGAGTGGTACAAAACAACAAAAAGGTTTTCTGTAGTAGGAAACAACATTCACGTGCCGATAGAGACAGCAGGTGAAATAAAAACTTCCCTGGAATATAAGAATATTTACACTGGATTTTTTTAGGTTTTTTCCAATTCACTTCATAATTTATTTCAGTTTAAGAAATGTGGTATTTACTTTTACCTTGTCATACAAAGCATTAAGATCAACAAAAAGTCAAAAGGTTTGAGATCTTAATTGTAACTTCGTCTGAAATTTTTAAATAATCTCCCAAGATTTTGTTACAGCTACAAAAGAGGAAACAGAAAGGACTTATATCTGATTAGATACCCTGATGGGAAAAAGACTGCATGGAGTCACACAAGCTAGTAGTATGCTTCTTGGTGGTCCCAGTTTATGAAAGGGATATGATTTAATTTGCTACAGTAAGCAACTGTGTTCCTAGATACTGTGGGCAAGAAACAAAAAATTAGCTCATCATTCTGCTAAGAGTGACAGTTGCTGCTACTGTTACTGAAATAAGCTGCAGTTATAATCATACCTCTTCCCCACTTTACACTGTCTTTCCAAAGCATTACATCAGCTCACCTTTGACAAAACAAATGGCATGTTTTAGCCTCAACCCAAACTTGCAAATTGTTCAAGCAGCACAATTGCTAACACAAAATGAACATTTCAGAGAAGTGATTGAAGCATTCTGACCTTGATACATTCCTCCATATGGATTTCTGCTTGCAGGTCTACTGCTACATGCCTGCTTGAGAAGCATAGTAAGAAGAGTGAAGCAACTAAAAGAATCAACACTGATATGAATCGGCCGCTTACTTAAGGATGTCTCCATACCACCTCCATAATACATACACCTCCACACCACCTCCACACCACATCACACGTTATTCAATGATTGTAGTTCTGTACCAGAAACAATCCTACAAAAAGTTAGTCTACATTAAAGAAGCTGAATGTTATGCCTTCATTTGCCAGAGAAATAAACAAAATCCTGCTATACTTAAGCAGGATTTTTAGGGTTTAAGTGTCTGCAAAGGGGGAATTTCACAGTTTGCAGCAAAATGACACGAAGCTTTAGAAATAAAACTATAGGCAGATGGGACTATTTGTTGAAGGGTTGGTATTCCTGTTCTATGCATATGCCATGAAATTCTCATGCTGGGCATATGAATTTATATTAAAATAAGTCATTTGTACTAAGCACTTGAGACTGCACACTTACAGAACAAACTGGGGTGATATTTATATTTTATTTCATACATGCTTCCCAAGTACCTTCTGATTATATTTTGTCTTTTTAGGATCAAATCTGGGGTCTTTCCTCTACAGCATTTTTATTGCACTCAGAGTACCTCAGAGAAGCACCGGACTTCTTCCTGTATCATTCGTGATACCAGACAATTTTGAATACTATTTGAATTACTATTACTATTTCTGATTAAAATAGACATATTTGCATAGTATTTATTTAATCATTGAAAATACACAGAGGATTGAAATCAATGGATTAAGCTATATGTGTTACAGTGAAATGACTTCTTTTATTCAGTTGATGCTATATTACATTTAAGGAGCAGGTAGATACTGTGTTTTAATACAATTATTTCAATATCATTAGATAATTGTGTTACCTCCTTTATTGTGACTGGAGTATATCCACAGGTATTTTATTTTGTTATATGACTGAATTAGTGATAATTAATTAATCTTTCTATGGAAGTCTGTGACGGTTCTAGAAGGACTCGGGTAAGTGTAAAAAACTGTAATACACTGAAAAGACTCGTTAACTGGGTGAAGAAATGCTCATCAGTACAGCCTGATCCTGTATCCCTATGTCCAAACTATGGATGCCATTCTCCCTCCATTAAGGTTCCTCATCAGCATCACAGTATGCTGAAATGAAACAGGATTTCTGAATTTTAAAAATGGAGGGTAATAATTCACATGAAAATGTGACTTCAGATGTCCTTTGACCAGACACCTAAATGGGAATATGATGGCAATTCATATTAAATAGAACCATAGCCAAAATGCCCAGAAGATAAGTCACCTAGTGTTTCTGAGTTCCCAAGGTAGATACCAGCTATACTCAACCCACTCCTGCAACACACTTTTCTAATCTTTCAGGACTTCCAGAAACTCCCAGGTACTTTAGTCAAATGCTTAATTGTTGTATTTCCTAACATTAAATTCTAGAATACCAAATCCTAAATTATAACTAATCTAAAAATAAGAAAAATAACCAAAAAAATGGACCAGTTATCTATATCCTTAAAACTCTGGACAACCAAAATGCAACTGCACAACTAAATAAAGCAAACACTTTAAAGGCATAATCTCACACGTAGCAATTCTTGCAGAGATATATAGTTTGAATTTAATCCTTCCTTTTATAAAAAGGGACAGTTTAGTATAATTAAAATACTACCATACAATTAACTTTTATTGGAATGTCCCTATTTTATCAAGCAAATAAGTATGTGCTTATACATAAAAGCACAACGCTCAATTCCAAGTAATTAATGGAGGGGTGCATCCATTGTAATACTAGAGAGTAGAAAAGAGGACTGAGATGTATTTCACATAAATTTGTAATGTATTTTATTTCAATTCAAGGGGACATGTGTGGAAAAAAACCCCAACCCAATGATTTTTAAAAGTATGAATTTTTGAATCACGTACATTTATAGGAGAACAGCATTTTCCCTTTGTTATTTCCTCAACAATAGGGATTGTTTTTCACTTAATTTGTGTTAATGTCAGAAAAAAAATAATCAATATAGTAATATATATCAAATTTCCTCTCATCAACAGAGTTACAAGAAGTCATGAAGGAGATTGAGACCTCTAGCAGAAAAACAAGCTGCAATGGAAATAGCAGTTCACCTCACTGGAGGACAAACACAAACTTTTATCTCATAGAAATGAGATAAAAAACATCTTACAAAAGTAAAGGAATCATAGGAAGGAAGGAAGATAAATGTAATTTCTTTTTAGACAACTTCATAGAAAATTGGAAACAACGTCACAATTTATAAGATATTTCTCTATCTCTTTTGTATAGAGAAAACACCCATGTCATAAGATAACAGGCTTGTTGCTTGTGAAGTTGAATACCCCAAACGCACCATTTCATAGGGGTAAATGCAAACCCATCACAAAACAAACACATCCCAGTAAAATATACAGGTGTGCATACCAAAACATCTTCCCACACTTTGCCATCTTCCCAATTCAAGCACCACTTGTTTTCACTGCTATTCACTAAAATAATCCAAGTATTGCAGCAAAGTATTATAAGAAAATCATAGAAGACAGTAAAGAAAAAACAAGAGAGTCACATAATAACACTTACTTGTGTTCAAGAGGGCAAAAAATAACCAGCATGTATAAAAGTATCTGCAGAGAAATGCAGTTGGATAGTTTTTATCCTTGCCTCTCAAAACAGAATTAATCCAAAGGAACAACTGAAGATAGCTACCTAAAAATAGCAGAAAGAACCCCCTTCCCTCCCTACTGCATGTTACCAGACAGACAAAACACTATAAAGCACCTAATACAGCAATACAGGCTCTCTAGATAAAAAGTAAGTACATGGTGTTGGACGTCCATTATCTCCTGCACGCCAGCTCTAACTCTTCAACTATCCTTTCGTAATCATCAGAAACACAAGAAGTACCAAATTCTTCCCCACAACATGCAAGTTTCCAATACAAACTGGTACAACAATTTACATTTGGAGGAGAGGTACAAGAAGCACCATCATGAACAAGTAAGATGCAAATTGTCCGCAGCGAAAATTTATTTTCGGTCCCAAATACTTAGTGATGGATTTATAACAACACCTGTTATTTAGTATCTTTTCTGGAATTTGTACCCTAAAGCAACTGAAAACAACTGAACTATATCCAGAAATACTCACTCCCTCTTTTTTTCTACTAATTTATCTTGCCGAATGTATACAGAGATTTAGAGCGTCGTGTCCTCCCTTTGAACACTCAAAGTGGCGCTTCTTCCCTCACTGGAAAAAGGGAGCCTGGAGCTGGCTGACACCTTTTCCACACCAAATCCATCCTGCTAACCACGGCAAACACCATGTCCTAAGAAGCTTTTATTGCACTTCATAGTTCCCATCTTCAAAAAGCAATTTAGTTATTCACTTCCACTAATACCCTAGCTTGTCAATCAATAAACTGAATTCAAATGTTTTTACTGATATTTGAAAACAGTACTGAAAAAAAAAATCTTTTGCAAAACATTATCTTCTCAAGCAGATATAAACACAGGATTCCTTCAACATGTTTCTGGGGGTGTATAAATCCACTCTAGAATAGAAACAGACGAACACAAAAGTGGAAAAAAAATTCACCTTTGGAAAAAGCATTAACTGCAAAATACTAGACGCTAGAGAACAGCAAATGAAGCAGTAGAAATAAAGTGGAAACATACAAAGAGATCTGAGAATTCATGTGTATTTCATCTTCAAAAGTACCATAAAAACTAAGCAAAACTTCCTTCTATTTTAAATCAAAGCTGACTTTTAAAATCAGTCTTCTTGTTAAGTAAGATAAAGCTCAGAAAACCTACTTGTTGCCAAACTCAGATGAAGAGTTCAGAGACTAGGGGCTGGGACTCATTGAGACTAGTTTCCTTCAGTAATCACACAATTAAAAAAAAATAAAAATCTTCTATTTGTCACAGAAAGCTAAGCAGTGGGCAAAAAGCCAAGCTTACATACCCCTCTCTTCCCAGTGCACATCCCAATTGGCATTTATTTCACATCTGAAGGAGTTCTCTTCCAAGGCCTCACTTAAATCCCGGTGGGCAGCCAGTTTAAGCATCACGTTTTCCTTTAGGAATATAGGGTATAACTGACATTTAGAGTAAAATATTTCATTTTGGACAGACTTAATCCATCTTATTTAGAGAATGAGATCCCTGAACAGCAAGATGATTTCCAAATCCTCAAAGCAGTATGTGTCAAGATCTTACAAAGCACTGAGACATGAAACAAGAGCACTGGCAAGGCACCAGCTCCTTGAGAGAAACAACAGTAGTTGAGTGTTGCTTTGCTGATTTGCAGAAGTAGATTGCAGCCCCAGCTGCTGTGCAAACTGAATCACACTTTCCACAGAGAGAAGAGAAAAGGAGACATCTTTCACAAGACACACTGTCTGAAGAAATACTTCCAGATGCATCATCATGTACAGTGTATACTTCCTATTTTGCTGAAGCAGAGCTGAACAGCTCTGCAGAAATTACATGAGTCCTTTAAAACCTTTAGGCATAAACAAGTCCTTACAAATTCTGCTGGTTTATCATTTTAGGTGTTATAACTAATCTTCCATGAGTTGCAGGTAAATGAATAGGTCTGAAAAAGCATAATGAAGATTTGTCTGACTTTACTGGGGGAGCCAAAGGCAATATATCACATCAACAGGATCCCATGATAGTGATCCACAGAAGTTACACCAGAAGGACCTGTTCAAGAACAAATTGTCCTGGTTTATGAAACCAGATGCTCACCTCTGTCTTGTTTTTATCATGTGTAGGATTTTTTTTTTTTTTTTTGTGGGGTTGTACTTGGCAATTGACAAATGAATTTGATATAACAACATATATGTCAAACCTAGCATAACCATGCCAGGCTGAGGAAGACTCCTAGCCAAAAATAAAGGCTGGAAGAATACAAAGCAGAAGTAACATATGTGTTTGTCCTAGGACTACTTATCTCTATTAATCCATTTATGGCTACATGTAGGTTCAATACAGCTATCCCCTATATATAAAAGGACAAGTTTTCATATAAAAAAGTAGCTGCAGGTAAAATTTTACAAACTTGACTGAACCATTTTTTTCCAGTGTTCATGTCCGTATATGTTGTTTTCAACTGAACTTAAACTCCCATTTTAATGATCACAAATTTCACTGTAATAATTACTATTCATGAGAGGGCAAAAATTTATTGGGGAAAGTAAATATTGCCAAGTAATCCTTGCCACAAAATTTAAAAAATGCTCAGATTAAGGTTCAAGTCTCCCATATTAGAAGCACTTTATAATCATACAGCTTTTCCATTGACACCCATGGGAAAAGCATCAGTTTTCAAAAGATCTCTGAACTCTGTATGACAAAAGACATTTTAAAAGCACAAGAAGAGACAGTATCTCTGTCATTTGTCATTCCCTCTCACCAGCTACTGTTTTGATGCTTCTTTCCTCAGAAAATAAAAGTTTACTGTGTAGTACACAGAAACAAAGGGAAACATAAAATATAATACTCAGATTCAGAAAAGGCTACTCAAAGAATGCGTGGTAGAAGACTTGCATGATAGAAGTTTTTTGCTATGACATCATACACCCAATTCTCAGCCAATATAAGTCAATGTAACACCACTGAGTCAATATTTGATAATTTTTCCATAAGTTGTCATTGCTGTGGATGCAGACAAGCTTCCTGTTTACCTTGCATCCACTTTTCTCAAATGAAAGTAAAACACATGGAAACTAACTCCAAAATGAAAATTTACAGGTATATCCAAAAGTAGAATCTATCCTTTCTTATTCTGGGTGCCTAATAAACATCTCTATAAACATTGGATAAAGTATTCTTTCAAGGCCAAGAGTGTCAACTCTAAGTTGACAATTGCCCCCACGGCAGGGGGCTTGGAACTTGATCTTTAAGGTCCCTTCCAACTCTTACCACTCTATGAAATACCAAGAAAGGGAAATACTAACCCAAACCTCCTTCTTTAGAACGACTAAAACAGTAATTATTAAATCAGCACTTCATCCCTATTTCATAAAAATGCTAAACTTTATATTGAAGTCCAAATTCACCATTCTGCTGAATATGAATATATCCAATTCACATACATATTTCTGCATTGGATCATCCACTATTGCTCAATTAGTTCATGCAGAAGTAAAAATACTCTGAAAAGTCAAAAACTACAGCTTTAGTATTCCTCTCTTGGTAGAACGATGGCAGTTCACACTGATTTCATTTTAACTGTTTCACACAGTTTCATTACAAGCAGCATGTGAGAGGTTTCTTGAAATAGAAAACAATTTCTTTCTAAACTGTTTAAAGAAAAACAAACATGTAAAACGCACATTTTATTCCCTTATTTTTTTTTTTTTTTTGCTCTGGCCTGCTTGCCTTACAATAATGTTTCACCTGATTGCTTATGTCAGATATATTACTGTCATGTCACGAACTATGCTGTATTCCAAAGCAGATTAATGATGAATATTTGGCCAAAGATGAGAAAATAACGCCACACTGATTTTTGGAAGGTGAGGTCTGAACAGAATTAACAAGGCAATCTGCACAGGGTACAGATCTACTACAGAGTATCAACATTAAACATGATCTGTGGACTGCCTAGCCAAAAAGGCAAGCTGATACAATTGATAGACGTTTTCAGACAATGAAACATTAGCAACTATTTTCTGGTGTCGGTAGAAGCTTGTTTCACTGACATAAACAAGATATATAAAGTAATACACCGTATTCTACATTTTGAAATGAATGGACTTGCTGAACGTAAGCAGCTGGGAGTGGACAAAACAAGGAAAACCTTACCTAGATCTATACCATTCAGCCCGACCAAAAACAGTGTCCCACTGAAATTAATGGGAATTTTTAAAATTCTTATTTGCCACTTCCTCCTAAGACACTTATTCTAATTTCTTCTATTAAGCTGAGTATTAAGCCACTATAATGAATTCAGGGCTATTTTTGAAGAAGGACACAGAATCTTTTAGTTTGGAAAAGACCTTTAAGATCATTAAGTCCAACCATCAACTTAGCACTGCCAAGGCCACCACTAAACCATGTCATCTCTAAGCACCACATCTACACACCTTTTAAATACCTCCAGAGCTGGGGACTCAACCACTTCCCTGGGCAGCCTGTTCCAGCGCTTGACAACCCTTTCAATGAAGAAGTTTATACCAATATCCAATCTAAACCTCCCCTGGCACAACTTGAGGCCATTTCCTCTGGTCCCATCACCTGTTACTTTGGAGAAGAGATTGACTTCACTACAACCTCCTTTCAGGTAGTAGGTAAAAATTCATAAGGTCTCCCACTCAGTCTCCTTTTCTCCAGACTAAGTGGACACCACAAAAAGAAGCAATGAGTGCTCATAGTAGGTGACTCTCTGGTTAAGGGGCACCAAGACACCTATTTGCTCACCTGACAGGGTGTCACAAGAGCTATACTGCCTTCCAGGAGCTAAGGTTCAAGATATTGCCAAGAGGGTACCACAACTCACCAAGAGCACAGACTATCCATTGAAACTCTTTTGTGTGGGCACAAATGACTCTGCAAGCCAGAACCTGGGCAGAATCAAGGAAAACTACAAAGCCCTGTGGTTGGCAAGTGAAAAGTACTGCTCCCTAAGTTAGTTTTAATTCTGTTTTACCAGTTAGAGGAAAGGGTGCAGCCAGCAACAAACGTTTAATATAAATCATCCTCTGGCTTTGTGACTGGTGCCATCATGAGGACTTTGGCTTTTGTAACAATGAGACATTCTTCAATGACTACAGCCTGCAAGGCAGGGATAGGACCCACCTGTCTAAAAGAGGCAAGGGAACCTTTGGCAGCAGGCTGGCCAGCTCGGTGAAGCAGGCTTTAAACCGAAGGCCTAGGGAGGCAGGGCCCGAAGTGGGAAAACTCAGGCCACTCTAACCAGCTGGAGAACAAGCCAGGCCAAGCAGAGCAGTGAAAAACATCCCTTAACTACCTCTCAAGGTGACAGCCAGAAGACCAATCACTTCAAGTGCATGTATAACAAACAGCCTAGGGAATGCAGCATGCAGCCTAGGGAAAAAAAACAGGAGGAACTTCACACCCAATCGGAAAGTTATGAGATCACAGGAATAATTGAAACATAGCAAGACAACTCCCATGACTGGAGGATCAGGATGGATGGCTATAGGGTGTTTCATAAAGACAGGCAGGGAAGAGGAGGAGGAGGAGTTTCACTCTATGCTAAGGAGAACGTTGAACATACAGAAGTCAACTGCGGTGACTGCAGAGGCCCTACCTCTTCCCTCTGGGCCAACATCAGAGGGCTCATCTCCAAGGGGAAATCTTACAGCAGGCATCTGCTACTGGCCTCCAAGCCAAGATGGTAAGGCCAATGAAGCAGTCACTTAAGCAAGCTTAAGGACAACAGAACCTGGTTCTTATGCATGACTTCAATTACTCTGGCATTTGTTGGAAGAACAGTATAGCAGCTCCTATAGGGTCCTTCAAGTTCCTAGAATGTGTGTGGGACGGCTTCCTCAGGCAAATGCTAGATGTGTGAACCAGGAACAAGGTACTGGTGGACTTGCTACTCACAAATCAAGAAAGTCTGCTTTGTAACATCTCTGTTAGTGATAGTCCTGGCTGCAGTGATCACAATATTGTGGACTTTTGTATCCTGGTGAGCGCACTGATGGTTGGTACTAAGACAAAGTTTCTGGATTTTAGAAGAGCAAACTTCAGCTCTTCCAGAGCTCAGCTGGGAGGGATTCCATGGGAAGCTTCAATGGAGGATTCAAAGGAATTAGCAAGTGCTGGGAGTTTTTCAAGAACACCTTCTAGAAGCATAAAAAAACCCCTATCCCTTTTAAAGGTAAGGGAAGTAGGCAGAACAAGAGATCCCTTGGCTTAACTGCAAGCTTCTGAGACTGCTCAAAACTGAAGGGGAGCTTACCAAAGATGGAAAAGCAGATGAATGCCTGTTGAGAACTACAAGAGTCTTCCCAGAGCGTGCAGAGATGCAACTAAAAGAGCAAAATCTCAGCTCAAATTGAAATTGGTCAGAGATGTTGCCCTGCTTCTAGCAGGGATAGGGTTAATTTTCACAAGGACCTAGGAAAGGACACAGCCAGGACAGCTGACCCAAACTAGCCAAAGAGGTCTTCGATACTATGTGATGCCATGCTCAGTGTATAGCTGGGGGTGCTGGCCAGGGTTTTCCATCTTCTGGTTGGTAAGCAGTGGTACATTAACCATGTTTTGCATATTCCTTTGTCAGCATCATCGTTGCTGCTTCCCTCTTTACTTTGCTGTTCTGTTACCCTGTCTTTTTCTCAATCTGTGAGACTTGCCTTTTTCTTCTGATTCTCCCCCCATCCCACTGCTGGGTGGGGGAGTGAAAGACCACATGATTCTTTGTTGATGATAGGAGCTACACCACAGCACATGGCAAAAACCACAAGAAAGGGTTCTCCAGGCACATAAATAACAGGCAGAAAGAAAATACTGGCCTGCTGTTAAACAGGAGACATGAATTAGTCACCAACAATGCTGAAAAGGCAGAGGTTCTAACACTTTCTTCACCACTGTCTTTAGCAGCACTGTTGGGCCCCATGCCTCAGAAACAACAATCCAGGTTGATGCAAACACGGACCCAACACCAGTGGAGGATGGCATGCATACTATTACAGGAGATTCACCCCTATAAATTGATGGGCCCTGACAATATCCACCCAAGAGTGTTAAGAGAACTGACTGATGTCATTTTGAGGCTGTTCTCCGTAATCTTTGAGGAGTTGTGGAGATTAGGGAATGTTCAAAATGACTGAAAGAAGGCTAACATCACACACCACCCCCAACCCCCGATCTACAAAGGTCTTAAAGGAAGGTCCAGGAAATTATAGGCCCATCAGTCTTACTTTAGTCCCCAGAAAAGTTACAGAACAAATCCTCCTGGAGGTTGTCACAAGTCAAATGAAGCACATAATCAGGAAAAGCCAGCACAGATTCACCAAGCGCAAATTGTGCTTGACAAACCTGATTGCCTTCTACAACACAGTAACCTGCTCAGTTGGTGTAGGGCAAGCAGTAATCATTGTCTACTTGGATTTCTTTAAGGCTTTTAATACAATCCCACACAGTATCCTCCTACAAAACCTGATATGTTATGGTCTAGACCAGTGGTCTGTGCAGTAGGGCAGAGAACTGGCTTGACAGGTCACACCAGACATTGGTGGGATATAGCTCCTTCTGAAACTGGCAACCGGTCATAAGTGGGGTCCATAGATTGATATTGGCATCAACCCTGTTTAATATCTTCATAAGTTATCTGGTTGATTGGATCCAGTGTACCCTGATGAACTTTGTTGATGATACCAAACTGTGTGGGGAAGTAGACACTTCCCTGCAGGAAGACCTGGATAGGCTGGAAGAGTGGGCTAACAAGAACCTTATGAAGCTCAACAAAGACAAGTGTAAGGTCTTGCACCTAGGCTAACAGAATCCAGGAATGCAGCATAGACTGGGGACAGACAGTGCTCCTTGGCTGGGGAGCAGCTCTGTGGAAAGGGGCCTGGTGGACAACAAGCTCAATATGAAGAATGTGCTGCTACAGCAAAGAAAGTCAACAGGAGGCTGGGTTGCATCAACAAGGACATTACCAGCAGAAGTAAAGAAGTCATTATCCTACTCTACTCAGAGCTTGTCAGTCCACACCTGGAATACTGTCTTCAGTTTTGGTCTCCACCATACAAAATAGATGTGAATGGGCTCGAGATGGTCCAGAGAAGGGCCATCAATAAGAAGAGTGGGAAGCCTATCATATGAAGAAAGGCTGAAAGAATTGTTTGCTTAGTCTTTAGAAAGCTTAGGGGTAGACCTTGTCACCTCATTCCAGTACTTAAAGGGTGGCTACAAAGAAGATGGAAACTCCCTTTTTACGAGTAATCACATGGGAAAGATGAGGGGTAATGGGTAGAAGCTAATCCTGGGAAGATTCTAATTGGACACAAGAGGGAAATGTTTCACAATGAGGAGCTTTTTCCAATTGCTAATTGTTCTAAGGGCAGTGGTGGATTCCTTGACACTGGATACTTTTAAGACTGAGCTGGACAGGGTGCTAGGCTGTGTTATCTATACTGTGCTTTTGCCGTGAAAAGGTTGGACCAGATGATCCCTGAAGTACCTTCCAACCTAGTATTCTATGATTCTATAAAGTATATATTCTTAGAATAATCACCAACCCAAAGAATCAGATGTCCCAAACACCACTCCATTCTTCATTCTTACAAAAGAAATAAGAATTTTTATGACCTTACATCAAGGATAAATGGCATTCTGACTTAACATTTATAAATTCAAAACCTGACATGCTCCAATACACAGCTTTTCCCTCTTTTTCAGCTTCCCTGTTTGAAATTTGCTCCAGAGACTCTCAAATCCATTCCCAAACCTGTTTCTTAATGTCAGCGCAATGTTCAACGGTCAGGCTGCAATGTGCTTATCTTAATATAACATTATGAAATGGAAATTCTTGGCAAGGAGAAGAAGAAAAACAATTTTCCAGATGCTAAACTGAGTCCATTTCTAGGTAAACTGCATATATGTTCATGACTAAAAAGCTTATTTTATCATGGGAGTGCTTGCAACTGTTCGGTTTAGCCAATTTTACTTTACAGTTGAGAAACAACAGGCCAAGTGGTGCATGTAATGTTTGTTCTATTGTTTATTCTACTAGTAAAGATTTTGTACTGGAGAAGAGCAACAGAATACAGAATATTTTCACCAGGCTATTTCTCTATCAACTACATCTTGCATTCACCTACCCAATTCCCAGTAAAATTCAACTAACTGTCTGGGGCAATGAAGTGAGTGGGACATACAACATTGCTTATGCATTTGAAATTTATGCTACCAAATATGTAATAGAAAGAAAAAACCTCTGGAAGCCATTTATAAACTTCAGGGTTCAGAACTTCAGGGTTAGAAACAAGATTCATGGGAAGGGAAATGCTTTGATTATCTATCCACAAAGCTCCAGCATCACAGGATGCATCACTTAACAAATCAGATAATTGTTTATAGGAGATAAGTATGCATACCTTTGAAAGGTTTAAATGCACTTAAGTGTCACTTAAGTGATCACTGCAGAGAGTATATATGTCCTGCAGGTTTTTTAGCTGAAGTTCACTATGGCTATGTAGTTACAACAAACCATTTCTGACACAGGATTGAAAATTAAGTTGCTAGCAAATGCTGGCTTGGCAAATTACTATCACATATTTAAAATATTTCTTCTGTTTATTTTATTTTGTCTTCTAGATCTGGTAGGGAAAAAACAGAAAATGCAAATACAGCACATCTGAGTAAGTAGTTCAAGGACTCATTATATCCAAGTGAGGGAGAGCTGTCTTAGGAAAACACTCCATTCTTCAAAGTATAAAATGCCTTCTGGTATATGGCTGGGTTGACAATATCTATTCCATATCACAAGACAATCCCCGCCGTCACCACCGCCGCCGCCACCCCCGCCCCAGTCTCTCTGTACAATACCCTAAATGATGCTAATACAATTTGTTTCAGAAAGTAGGCAAATCATTCTGGTTTCTCTGAAAATTTGGGAAAGCATTTCCAAATCTTTAAGACATAACAGATTTAGTCTGGTTATTTACAGAGGGGTTATTAAATTTTAATCTTCATTTTTTGAAATTCTCCTCCCCCAACACCACAAATATCATACACACATGCTGCAAATCATAATTCAGATTCAAAATACATTCTGGATAGTACTTGCTCAGAATTTACAACCAAAAGCTGAAACAGACACTTGACTACTTTGTCTAAAAGTCATCAATAATGTAAAGAAAAAGCAGTATACCAGCTCATATGAAATTATCTTTTGTTACTTATTTTGTCTGTCAGTCTTCCTCTAGACACTTTCATCTTCCCTTTCAAGGTCTGTTAAAAATCTGTGTCTGAATCTTAAGTGACTACTGAAAAGCCTTAAACCACCTGATACATTGTTCAATCATTTTGTCCCCTGAACTGATACTACACCAAATTGTAGCTTGTAGAACATGAACAGAGTGAAGAGTCATGTTTCAGTCATATCCTTTCTCTAAAGGATGCCATTGAGGACCACTTAGTCGATATCTTCTTTTATTATTTTTAGTATAAAAATAACACAGGCAGAAACTCGTAGATTGATTCAGTACCAATTGATAGAGCATTATCTTCATTGTTAAAGACCACTTCTCCATTTCAGGTAACTGTGAATAGGTGTTTTAAAATTACATGGTGTTTTTGTAACTGCTTAACGCAACAAAGAAAAATTGCATTAAATTTGCCTAGATTTGTGCCCCCCTCACCTCTTTCCAAAATAACTTTTTCACCAAAAAGGCTTCTGTCATCTTAAAAAATTGAAGCTTTGGCCAAAATTACAGGTTAAGTTTGGTTCAATCTGGGGAGAGAGAAAAGAGAAGATGATATAGAGTTGATTCAAAGAACCACCATCATGATTTCCCCTAATAAACCAATATTGAAGACAGACAGTGTGAAC
Source organism: Thinocorus orbignyianus (assembly GCA_013400375.1). Taxonomy (NCBI): domain Eukaryota; kingdom Metazoa; phylum Chordata; class Aves; order Ciconiiformes; family Thinocoridae; genus Thinocorus; species Thinocorus orbignyianus. The sequence goes on from VXBW01004970.1 coordinate 123,859, forward strand.
AGATCTGAACTCTTAGCACCCAAATCCCAGGAGAATGCCAGAATAACCAGTGTCATGTCCTCAGGAATAGGTCCTCTAAACATATTCTTGGTGGTGGTTTTCCACTTGGCATAAGATCATAAAATATGTGTTGCAAATAGTTATTCTGCCTCCAGCTGAGAGTCAGATACAAGACTATGGAGTAATCCTGTCTCTCTTATTAAATATGCAGATACACATGACAGTGAACAGCAGAAACTAATGGGTTAAAACACCCAACACCTGTTTAGCCCATCTCTCATGTAATTGCCATACTATAGATTCATTCATTGTCTTACCCCATTTCTCCAAAATAATAAATATTCAGGTATTTTATATAAATCTCCACTTTGGGCACACAAAGAAAGGAGACTCAATCTTAGACCTTTTAGCACAGGCCTTCTCTGAACATACTAACACTGTATACTCCTTATCTTTAATCAGAATAAAATGATAAAATTCACCTAGGTGAATATCTGGAGTCCTGTGTGGAAACAAACCCAACCTCTTACAAAAATCAGTTACAAAATGTATAGTCTCTGTTATTAATGATGTTATCAAGAACTTGATACACATGCTGCCAAGAAACAAAGACATTGATCACTAAAAAAAAATACGGTACACATAATAAGAAATCCTATGTTGTGTTTACCTGGGTTTACTTTGGAGGTGAACTAATATGGCCAGTGCTATGGATCACTGCTTGAGCTTGCATATAGAGCTCTGAGTTCTTGATACTAGACAGAAGACGTCTACGTATTGACCACAGGTTCAAAGCTCAGTGAAACAAGGATGTGTAGCCCACCACAAAGCTGTTAACATTTGCTCACTTTACTGGAAGTGAAGCAGTTGACAATAAATTGTTATATGAGGGTGGCCACCTAAGAAAACACCATACCAGTAGACGTTGTTAATAGTTGTTAATACTGCTAAGAATTGAATCTAATCTGCCAGCTTTTGTGGTTGTGTTTTACAGTTTTGATTATCACTCAAGTTATAATACAGGAGAATGAAATGTTTATATATCTGTTGATTTTCACCAAAACAAGCAGTACCTGATGGAAGTTTCAACACAGCAAAGTAGACCATCACTACCTGTTATTCAATTCCCTTACATTCCCTTCTTTGCTACTTCATGACATATAAAGATTAATTTTATGCAAAATTTAAGATGAGCATCCAGAATTTAAAAAAAAAACAGAATTAGGATGATCCATGTGTATATTAATACAATACTAAAATTCCAAATTCAATTGTTCCTTTCCGTTTGAATACAAGTATACATTTTTCTGACTTGATGTATTTCTGTAAAAAAACCTGAGAGCTTTCTCTGTAAGAAACTCTTACAGATGCATATGAATATATTTCAGACAAGTAAAATGCAGGTTTTAATAGTTAAAGAGAAATGACAAAGTGATCAAAGAATTCATCAGTCTGCCAGAAGTTCCTTATCAACTGAGAAAGACAGAAAACACATCAAGAATCAAGAATATGTTGAGAATATTTTAATTAACTAACAAAACTAGATTTTTGGAAGTTATAATTTTAAGCCATTCTTCTTTCTGTCTTTGCTAATGAACAGTTGTTCACAGTGTCTATGCTGATTAAAAGCCAGCACCATTATGCTTGCAGTATTGTCCTGACACTTCTAATACATGAAGAGTAGAGTAGCACAAAGAAGAGTGATGGGATGCATAATTATGCACAGATGTCGTATTAGCTAAAGTAACCCCCAACTGTTTGTGATAAAGCTTCAAGTGAGGTTAATAAATCAGCATTTTTTTATTTAATTAGAAAGGATCAGGATGAAATTAAGAAGCTTTGTATCCAGGAAGGATCCAAAGCTCAGTTTTACAATCAAACCTAGATGAATATAGAAATAAATGTATATGAATATGTTTCCATATCCTTAAATGTATTTATATTAATTCTTCAGTCACCTATTGGTGTTTATCTGATGCAAATATTCCACCAAGAAGTTTGGTGACAGAATGCTTAGACAAATATAAAATTTCAGATGAGTTGTTTTCTGCAAGTATCCTACAATTCCAACACAAAGATTCACTGAAAGAGGAAGCAAAATCTCCATGTGATTCCTGCATCCTAATGAACAGCTTCAATTTCCAGTGACAAGTATTTAAAAATAGTTATGCACAAGAAATTTATACTCCAAAAATTCTCCACACTGTTTGCCCTGCACTGCTTGATGCCACACAATAAATACATTTGGAGAAATCTTACGAACTTCATGAAATCCAATTAAAAAATATTAAGCGATTTTTATTTGTGAATTACTCACACACATCACTTTAAACACTGACAGTATTTCTGATATAGAGGAAAAAAGTAGTAACGATTTTAAAAGACCACAGCAATACTAACAGCTTATGTCAAGATGTTTAAAAATTGGTAAGGATCCCAGCATATGGTTCATGGACCTAGATTTTAAAACTCCAGTGTAAAACAGATTACTGAGAAAAACCTAGCAGTAATGCAAGTCCCATAAGCACTGAGGTTCCCAAATACAGTTCATCAGCTAAAAATAGATAGAAGCATGAAAATGGTTCTGCTGTTTTCTTACCTGTTCTTCTAAAAAGTTATTTTTAGTGCAATTGGAAACTTCAAACTAGATCTGAAACTTTATAACTCCTCCTATATTTTAATCTATTTTTAGAGTAAAACCAGGAAACCTCTGCTCTATTCAATCCTATTTGTTATGAGGTTGTAACTGTTGAATGATCTCATTTAAAGAGAATCTCATGGTGCAGACACACAAGAGAAGAAACCGCATATCCTATGGTTTTTGAGAACAGGCTCTAGATTACAAAACATTTAAAGTGCGAGGAAACCTACCAACCCACTTTTTAATGTTAAACATTGAACAAACATTATTAATGATGCAATGATACCAACAACTTATCAAAGACAGAAGGCACATCCCAAATCTGAAATTAACTACCTCGGGGGTCTAACGGCTCCTATCAGCAACAGAAGGATTAACACTGAATTCCAGTAGTGTGTAACTGGTCACTAATTAATTACAAGGAAACATTTTATCCTTGGTCACTCATCATCACTAGCCAGCAGGTTTCAGACTATTTTAAAACATCTAACAGAAAAATTGACTACGCAATTCTGACGAGTAACTAGAGACAAAATTCATGGCCTTCATTTACTTGTGGAATATAATCTTACATTTTTTAACTTCATTTACCCCTGAGGGTTTTTGAATGATTTCTGCTCATTCCAATGCATTCTCAACATCAAACTTTTGGGTATAGCCATGAAAGTTCTCTACTAAGTCTGCAGACAGAGAAAAACAGAAAACAAACTTGTAATAAATATAAACATGCTCACTTGCAGGCTCAGCGTTCAGGTATGTGGAAACCTGGTTTTAATCTGTCTTCAGCAGCTGCTGGTAGAAGAGCACAAGGAAGATCACTTAAAGCCATATTCTCAGACCATTGCTGCATTTGCTGTTGCCTGTACCACTCCAGTTCATTGCACAAGGCAGATTCCTCCTGTACAAAGCAGAATGACAGAGCATAAGGTCTGATTTCTTATCTTTTATATAAAAGTAACAATTTTCAGACCCTTCTCCCAAGTGTGACCAGCCTCCGGTAAGCTACATCGCCATTTCATCCTCTCACACAGCAACTTTATGTTGTTGTCAATCAGAATTCATCATTTCTACAGATACAATAAATCCCTTCACACAGTTTATTTTTAAGTTTATTCAAACTGCAGCAAGTCCAATATCAGATAGACCTGCAGTTCTTCAATATGCATAGGAATTATTATTTTTTTAATTATTCTTTTTTACAGTCATTAAAATCCACAATTTTCCCTTTGAATTTTTGGGGTTTGCTGCAAGTTTTCTCCACTTTCATTTTTGGATGATAAATAGTTTTGTAAAAAAAAAAACAACAAAACATTGTTTTAATACATTAGGCATGAATTTTCACACACAGAAGGAAAACATTAAAGCTTCACTGTGTGATTTGTTATCACAGTTATCTAAGCATGTACATTCTGATTATGTTAAGGACACAGTTCTAAGGTCTTGATAGAGGACTTCTCGATGCGATTGGAGATCAGGGTAAAAACTAGAATCTTACTAACATCGATTCCCTAACCATTTCATTATAAACATTGAGTCCCGTGCCCTATAATGCAGCATTATGTTCTTGCCTGTTGCACAGAAATTGAGGGAGGTAGAAGATTCCAAAAGAAAACAGTAAGAAACCCCAAAGCTTCTTATTGTAACTTAACTTCAAAAGGGATAAACACAGCTAAACTTGGGCTATGGTACAGACATCAGTTATTCTGAGCCTAAGAAAAAACTTTCATGGAATTCCTTTTAAATTGTGTATTCTTGTCTGTGCATTATTTTACGTGATTTATTACATAGAATATGAGTGCCATCTGCATTTGGCATGGTTATTGTAAACACATGGAATAGATAAATACTGCAAAACCTAAAATTACACATTGATTTTGTAAATTAATATCGACATTTGCTAATCTGCTCCAAAGGAGCAGAACCGTGAAGGAAGAATTTAACTACAACTTATTTTTCAAACATCAGTAACATTCAGTCTTTTTCCTGGCTAAATAGCAGCTACCAAGAGCTCACATATCACCAATGGAGGACAACATATTTTTGAACATTGCATTGTATGCTCAGTTTTGAGAAGCAGATGCATTGTTTCTCCCACCTTCTTCATTCATAAACAAGAAGTGCTACTTGGGGTTTCACAGCCACTTGCTGGTAGGTTCTTCCCTGACAACTCAAGTTTGCATATCACAGGAAAGCGAACTCCAAGCTGGAAAAGCCCAGACATCCATGGATGTTTCTAAATGAGTTGCTGAGATTAAGTTCTGTTAAACATACCGTGGGATACTAAAGGAAACAAACCCAAAAATTTCTGTTAGTTGCCTGTTACCTTTCCAGTCTGAGTGTCATATAGTCACTTTTCCAGTTTGAATCTTTTTTTCTTAATTCAAAAGATGAACTGAAAAAAATCAATTTTCTGAACTGCTTCATTTCTATCAAGCAATTTTTCTCTCTAGTCTGAACAAGTTCAACAGGATGGGGATTACTTCTTCACACGTGATCACATAAGGGCAAAGAAAATTGAGTGCATCTTAAATGATGAAATTATTGTTTTAAAATAAGAATAATCATCAACAAGATAATCCCCACATTCCCAAGCATTACACATGCTGGCATTTGAATTGAATCCTGCATATGCTCAGAAGCTTTGAATTACACTAACAAGCTGCAACATTTACAGCTACAGTGCAGGTATGTTGTTTTGATGCCATGTTAGGTGGAGTTGACTTGTGTTTAGAGGAAAAGCTCAAAGATTACACTGAAATGTATTTCAAATTATTTTTTCCCCTTTTAGGATAAAGGCTTTATTTATAACCAACATAGTCCATTTATGAAAAGAAAAGATTACTTTTATATTTTTATAGGTTTAATGAATCTCTACAGATCCACACAATTCAATACAAGAAACAGTGAGATAAACACCTTTGCTTTCCCCACACATTGTGGCAAAAGTTTTTAAACAGAGGGCTACACCCAAAAAAAATATTAAAAAAAAACCAACCACCCAAAACCAAAAAACCCCACCAAAACACCACAACAAAAACAATACCAACATTTAAAAAAAGCAATAGTTAAACACCAAACAAAATCAATACTTTTCTTTCATTAGCTAGTCAAATATGCACTCAATCAGTGACATGTATAGTAACTATCTATTACAACCTACAATAATTTGAAAAGATCTCATTCTAATCCTCGTTCTGATTTGAATTCGGAAAAAAAGCATTGGGAGAAGTAAGACATTATTAACGTCAAAGTGCTATTGATTATTGAAATAATAAAAATAAGTAAAATGAAAATACCAATGCATGACCAGAGCCCAAAAAGCTTCACTTGTCTTGGTTCAGATCTGCAGGCATTCTCAGGTTAAAAGATCTGCAATGATTTCTTCTTTACGATCTCATATCAGCAGCTTCACTTTATGTCATTCACTCTAATTGCATTGGTATGGACAAACATAGTATTTTGCTTGAATACAAAAAGCTTATGCCTGGACACATGTTGTCAATCTCATTTCTTCAGCCATGTTTTTAAGAAAAAGTGTGTCAAGGAGAACACTGGACTTGACTGGAAGTAGAATATTATAATCCCTTTGAAGTTATATCAGAATTGAATGTTCTAACTCAGACACTGAACTGGACAAGACTAGTTTGCTCAAACTTCCACATGCGCACCAGGTTCAACAGACTATATTCTGTGCTTCTGAAGCTGGATTTAAAAGCTTCCCTTTGTACTTGTTGTGGGTATTTTTTTTAATTTATTTTAATATCAAAAGGATCTTCATTTCTGTACTAGTGACAAAGTCAAATATGCAGTCATATACAGTACTGTACATTTACTTCTGAAAAGAAATCTACAATGTAATTATAATCAGTCCTGAATTCCATTAAATTATTTTCAATCTCACATTTTAGACACATATTTCTGCCATCAGAAGTAAACTTATTTAATTGTCAATTAAATGTAAATAACCTCTTCAGACAGAAGTTTATTATCAAACAGACTTGTATGTCCATGGTTTGTCTTTGGTCAGAATAATTAATCCTCCTATAAAACACCCAGCCAACTAATACCCTGATACATAGGACACAGGTTGAAGTTTGACTCACACAGTAAAGTTCGGTGTCTGAAGCTGAGAGATGCTGTCTTGCTGCCTCAGTATCTTAATGTGCTTACGGTCAAAGCTTGTTGAGTCACTTTAAAGAAAGGCAGGTAAGCTTTTAGAGGCAGTTGAACTGAATCAGGAAAAGAGCTGCAGCACCTTTTTATGTGAATTATGTTGCCTTGGCAAAAGCAGATCCTTTTTTAGGAAGATTTCTAAATTAGCAACACTCAGTCATCAATGAGTAGGCCAGTTCTAAGTGTTACATTCCACCTCTGCACAGCAGAGGATCCAGGGACAGGTAAGAGGACCCAAACAAATACCATGTGGTTCATGTGATTCACAGTGTATTTCAAGCAAAAGAAAGCTGTCAGATGGCAGCTGGAATGGTAAATAGATTTACAAGAAAATGGCCATACTAGCAGTCTGTGGAAACAAGGTGGCATGTCTGAAGAGAATGAGAATGAAAAGAAGCTACCAGAGATTTGAGAGGGAAGTTTGTTAGCTCCTTTGATCATGTTGATAAAACTGCATTGAAAATCTTCACCTAGAAAATTGATTTGTTGATTTCCCTACCAGGTAGATAACCTATATAATAAAATGCAGGGAACAGTGAAGAAAGCAATTCTCCTCCAAGAACAGGCTTAAAATAATCTGAGTCGCTTTGCATCCATTAAAGAGAGATGTAGGCATGACCTAGCAATACTTGCACATGTATTTTGTATAAAAACTGTAGCTACACCAAGAAAACACAATTCTGTAACATGGAATAGTACGTCAATGGGAATGAGTATAATATCTGCCTCCTACCATGTACAGATTTGTCCAGAACTTAATATAAAAACAAATAACCCTGATCTTAGGCAACTGTTGTAACCAACATTACTACATTCAGCCCAAAGAACACAGAAAGTAAAATCAGTTATTTGTATGCTGTTTTCACGCATTTATCCAGTGTGATATATCAGCCTAAGACTACTTTAAGTTGCATATTTAAATGTAAATTACTCACCAAGAATTAGGAAGCACCATTTGTATCAATTTTGTTGCTGTACTCTCCTTTGAACCTTCAGACACTAAAATTAAGGTTTGCTTCTACAGCTGGAGGAAGAAAAGAAAGAAAAAAACCACATATTTTGATCTCAATTATGTAACCAAGGAAGTACTATCTTTAAATTTGTAAATATACATTTATTATATATTGAACAGAACTCAAGTATATCTTTCATCATTTTAGACGCAAACAATGACATTTTGATAAATGTGAAATATTTTTGCCTGGGCTTTGCCACGTTTTAGCATATAAATAAAGGATGCAGAACAGAGGCTCACTCTGCAAAATATTTTACTTGAGTTACTATGACTACACACGCAGCAAAGAAGTCAGAATTTGCCCCTTAATAATGGGCTGAATACTTAGGTCCTCCTTTGCACCCCACTCTCACAAGCTCTGTCACAGAAATAAACCAATCAAACTTTGCCTCACTAAAAATATTTCATCTTATTACAAAATAGGTTACTATAAATATTAGTAAGCATGATTAGTTTGAATTTTACTGATACACTTACATTGCCATGTTTTTAAAAAAAATGGCACTTTAAATATCTGTTTTATTTGAACAGAGTGAAATAATACAACATTTAGCCCAGTATTAGAACTGTCCTCCCATTAATGGGGGCAGCAAAAGAAGTGATACCACTAAAAAACGATTTCTAATATGTGTTTATCCTAAATTTTTATGGAAATAAAAGAATGCTGTAGTGGCTACTTAAAATGGACTTTTTATGCATATTAAAGTGATCTCAGTGTGCATTACAAATTTTAATTTTTCACATATAAGAAAGACAAAATTATTTGTGCTGTTTTACAGACATGCAAGGTGATGTCAGTTTTAGTCAAAGCAGTATCATTCAGAAAACCAGCAAGCTAAAGTCAGGTTCAAGAGGTCACACCAATCACCTGCATGTTATTTTTATTTTGTCATTTTTCTCAGATAATCAGATTATACCTGTGTTTCAGTCTTTCACAATTTAATTAGGCAAAGCCTTCATTCATTCAAGCCACTTGCACAATTATGGCAGATAATTTAGGGATGTAGACAAAGATGAAGAAGAAATCAAAGTTGACATGATGCAGGAAAAAAATATCTGAATTAACATTTTCCCTTTGTCAAAGAGGCTCCTTCTCTACCTGCTCTCCCTCTCCTCCTCTTGGGCATCCATCTAAGCAGAATATTCACAGGTGTTGACAGGTCAACAGACTTCTGTTAATTTTTCAGATCTGTAAACATCCATTCTTTATTTAGCTGTGATGCCCACCAGTTACAAACAGCTTTAAAGCACAGCAGTTCTGGGTGATACACTCTGGGGTCATGAGCCACAGAGCAGCCTTTTGGAGCCAGTACTGCACAAGAACCTGGGGTTTTGTGAAAGTCAGAGGAATTCTTCCAACCTCTAGTAGTTTAAAGGTCCAGGTTGAAATCTTTGGCATGTCTAAAAAATCCTGTGCCATTCATTTTAATAGAAATGTTTGCTATTTTTCCTTATCTGAAAGTAGAGGGAAAATTGCTATTCAACATGTGATTCAATATTCAGTTGCATATTCAGTATGCAAAACCTGATAGTATAGTTTCCAGTGTACTTTTTGTTTGTAAGCAAGAGGCAGATGAGTGAGCATGAGTGAGAGGGAAGGCACTGTAGTGTTAGAGTAATTACTTGCAAGGTCTGTTACAACAGTCTCTAGAGGTGCTATTTGTTGAAAAAGCAGCTATTTAAAAGCAATACTCGGACAAGCAAGTGATACAACACAGTTTCAAACCACTGCTTAGAAACTAAGCACGCTGAGCATCGCTGGAGAGAGGTGAGCTGCTCCTTGGATTTCTTATTTCTTACAGTATTCTAGAGGCAAAAAGAAAGCCTCCCCCCAAATAAACCACATCTGATTTCAAAGCAATTTACATGCAGAAAATAATGTTTTACTACATTTCAGATGTCAGATCAATCAAAATTTCCCAGACAGGCATGGATTAAAACTCATGAGCTGGAAACTGTGCACGGTATAGCTTATAATACAACACCCTGAAATTCAATAAAATAAGCAAATGACTACCATTAACTTCACGATTGGAAGAAAACAAACACAAAGTCACAACTTCAGCAGAGTGCATCTCCAAACACCACGCTCAGGCAGGTGTTAACCCAGCCACAGAAGCTGGAAATTTCCACATTAAGCTTACACTAATGCTGCACAGCATAAATGAAAACAGGCTGTAGCAAAAAGTGCATAGATACTACTGAGCACCTTATAGTATAGTAAGGAATTACAAGGTATCTAACACCAAAAATAGAAGAAAAAAAAATAAATCATAGAATCATCTAGGTTGGAAAAGACCTTTAAAATCATTGAGTCCAACAAGACATAAAGTCTCTCAGTTAATTTAGTAATTAAAATAAATATACTAGTTATATACAATGCCTATATAAATAACTAAAGCTTTATAACTGGTATTAAGGTTGCCGCATCAGCAAGTTATGCATTTATGTATACTCATATAAAGGAGGAATGAGTATGTACAATTCTATACTTATGAGCTTCCTGTAGTTGATAATCAAAGCACTTAATTCTCTGTACCAGACAAAGACCTCTTTGAGCTTTATATGACTTCAAAAGTACCTGAAGAGTTAAAACTAAGGGACCTACTAGGTCTCTCACTATGCAAGGGAGCCACAAAACACCATTCCACACCTGCTAGGAAATCCCATTCCCTTTAAGTATCAACAGTCTGGCATTTTGCAATATGTCTACTCCCACTGATGTTTTCTCTGAAGTTTTTATATGTGAACCATTCTCCACAGCTGCAAAAGGATACAATACCTTCATTCTTCAATTAAACCACACGTTACATGCATTTATTTCCACCTTTCTACTTCCCACACTACTAGAAATTCATGGTGCTTTGTAAGTCAGGCATTCAGATGAACACACTGAGATAGTATGTAAGCTAAAAAAAGCTTTTCCTTCAGTAGTGAGAAGCTCAGCAAATTACAGATCAATGAGAGAGGTAGTGATGAAATTTGTGAAGCATTTCCATTTGAGTGAGACTGCTCAATAAAACTAGGACAGTTCTTTGAACACCTGAAGTTACAAGAAATTGCTGCCAGAAATTCTCAATTTTTTTTTAATCCTAGACAGTTTCCATGATCAGTTCCTGTTTTTTTGGTTTGTCTTTTTGTTTGTTTGTTTGTTTTGTTTTTAAGCTGTATTTCAGCTCCAGCCATATTTCTTACGCTCACTATCAAGCTCGGTTAAGCAACATATATTCTTCTGCAAAGCTTCTTCCACCATATATTAGTAGGACAACAGGTAACCATTCAGCATTTGGGTCCAGAATTCAGAATAAAATTGAAGAGGATCAAGCACTCATATTATTACCTGTTTTACTTGAAAGAAAAAGCTCAGCTTATGAAGCAGGCCATGGTGGTTCATTTCCCAAATGCCTAAGAACACAAAAGGATTTTTTTGTGTTGTCGCTTGATTAAATTAATGACAACTCAGATCATTTACACATTGCTCGTAACTTGTCCAGAATTGCATAAATACTGACAGAAGTACATTGCGCTGTGTGACTGAGAGCCCTCCAGCAATCTTACCAATCTTTAACAGTGAAATAACATCTGATTTAGATCCTCTAGGCCTTTGGCTTTTATTTCAGAAGTTTGCTTTCTGATTTACTGCATACCTCAGGTGTACATAATTATTTTTTTGCTGTTAAAAAATATTTTGGATTGTCAGAGAAAAAAAAATCCACTTCAGGAATGAGATTGAGGGTGGGCAGGAAGTTATTTGCCTATGTAGATTGAAAAAAAATATTTTACTGAAAATAAAACAAATTCTTAAAAATATACAAAGGAGTGAACTAAGATGCCCAATACAGATTAAATAGAGGCTTTAATTAATTTAAATTCAAATATAAATTAATCAAAAAACCAGCAGAAAACAAGAAAATATATTAGAAAAAAAAAATAACTGCAAAATCAGAGACCAAAAGGACTAACTTTTCATTAACAATTAAGTGCTTCTGCTTTCAAAAATACTTCAATCAGAAGTTCTTTGGTAACTAATCCTCATTGATTTGAAATTGGATCCTCAGCATTTAAATAGAAAGTCTGAAGAATCCAGAGCCCTTGCAGCACTGTAACCTTAATTTGCTTTGATTCTTGGTATCAAGATATTAAACTACTTTTCCTTGGAGGGGATAAAAAAATAATTAATTTTGTTACTAGGATTGTGTGAATATCAATGAAAATCAACATGAGATCATTAAAATCAATGTCAACTCTGAATACTGATTTCAGTGAGGGCTGCCCGTTAAGTCTACTAGAAGAATTTAACTGTAAATCCACAGTGGAAATAGCCTTACAAGTTACACATCTCTTCGCTATATGCAACCAGAGTATCAGATTCATATGTTTTATTGCAAAACACTCTGCTTGCTGTGTTTGTAAGAAATTAAAGATATTGTACTTTGAAGTATTACAGGGCATGTGTAATGTGAGAGTAAGCGGACTCATTTCTATAGTCTTACACGCCAACAGAATTGACACTGACAGACCCGGAACTTTTGGATAAGCAGCATTTTTTTAAAAGAAAAGAAAAGGGGAGAAAAAATTCACAAAACCCACATTAAGAACAAAGTTAGTATTAGCAACAGACCAGGCAAGAAGTATGTTCACATGTTAGGCACTTACATTGCTCAGCTTAAGAACTGAGCCAGGCAATGTGGCACTTCCACATGCACAAGTATTACTTTTACTTTATTTCCATCATTTTTGCTTCTTTGAATCTTCTTTTCATATAAGCAGCTTAAAGGCTTTGGACTTTGGCTTCTTCTGACCCAAATATATGATGCTTCAGAGAGCATTTCATTGGGAGACACTAAAGAAAAGATAACTCTTTAAACATCAGAGATTCAGGTGAAAATTTAAGATCTAATTCTTCTGCTGCCATGGGCAAAATAACATAGCTGGAAATACACTGAAATGCAATATATCGTTATTTGTCATGTAAACTGTATTCAACACCTAGAAGATTCAGAAAACTCCAGCAAACAGAATTTTTAAAAAATACCTTTAATTCAGAGATTCTACTCTAAAAAGAGACAAAAAGTAATAGTATGAAATGGTACTAAATATGCTTGACTACAGTACTGTTCGAGATGACCTCCTGTCATCCCTACTACCCCCAGTTCTCCTATGAACTTATGATGCTAAGCTAACGTCCTTGTGCACATAGTAATAGAAACTGAACAACATAGTACAGCAAAGTGTGTTTTCCCTCACTGTACCAAAGTTCCAGAATACATTGCATTACTAAGAAACACATTTCCATATACAATCAGGTATCCTCAGAGCACCATCACGGCTTGATAGTTTTGGGAGTCTAAAAGTACCAAGGGGAATCTCTAATTCTTCTAAGTAATTAAGCAGTACTAATCAATAGGCTGCCCTTTCTAACCAAAGGCTTTTTGTGTTGTTTGGTAGCTAAGTTCATCTACAGGCTATTCCAATCATATTGACAGAAACTGTACCTTGCCTATCTTGTTTCCGGGTACAACAAAACTTCCCAAACAAGAAGTGTCGCACAGGGCTAATATGCTGAGCTAGATCTAGGTCCCTACTTCAGCTGCTTCCAAGATGCAAAGCAGTCATAGATCCAGTCTTTCGTGAAGGAGAAAAGTCCACACAGAAAAAATTAGGACTGGATGTGACTAGATGTGATTCACAGCTACTGCAGCAACTACACCAAATATGAAGAGCTGGCACAAAATAGCACAGAACTTGCACCCTTGTTACACTTAGGCTTTGGCTCACACTCGTAAACAACATTCTGTAAACCCATTGAACACAAAACCCATTTCATTTAGAAACTACCCTCTAGGCAATGTAAACTTGATTGCTCTGCAGGTTGTGCATTAGCACAGTATTTCTTTGTGAAGTTTCACTTTCAGGACCAAGTATTAGGTCGAGTCCAGTGAATTAAGTCAATTTCCTTTCCTTAGAAGGAAAAAAATATAAAAGTAATGACATGAAAGTCACACACAGACAGATACAGATACCTCATCCATAGTATAGAGCCACACTAATGATAAAGACTGTAAAATGGCAGGAGGGTGGGGGGTGGAAATCAGCTACAGTGAGATTCTATCAGCTAAAGCACTGACTAAGTAATATTTTACGCCATAAAAAGGAAGAGTTTATGGGAAAATAATTACTTGCCAACCTCAGTAATGAATTGTGTTTAAAGAGAAGAGTTCCTGCCCAAACCTGAAGACTGAAATCTGTATCAAATACAATCTTTGGCTTGGCATTTAGGACCCTGGATATAGGCAGAAATCTACCCAGCTGTTTCATTTGCAAAGAAAGGAGCATTTTTACCCTTTACCCAAGTGTATGGAAGGTTTTCTTAAAAACACAGTGCCCTTTAGAAATATACAAGTTTAACATTTCTATTTGCTCTGATACTACTAATTTAACATTTCTGTAACGCCACTCATACTTACACTTTTGCAATCATTGCTGTCAAGTTCTTTAATTTTTCCACATGAAGACCTAGCTTCTGCTGTAAAAAACTTTCTTCCTTTATCAGTGACCACAGCTGCTTTGAATTCTTCCCTCCCTCTTGCTTTTTTTTTTTTTTGCCTCTATCAAAATATAATTGAAAGTTACTAATAGAAGACAAAACAAAACAACAGGAGAAGTGAGATTATTCAGTATAGCAAGAGCCTTGTGCAAAATAAATCTACATGCCCTTCTGTTAATTGTCTTGCTGTGTGGCTATGGTAACATGGGAAAGACAGGCAGGCTGTGAATCATAGCAAAGAATGAAGAATAGAAAAACCTCACCAGCTTTAAATTAACCTAAGTATCTTCCATGAAAAAATAATTTAACTGATGTCCAGAGTAATTTGTGAAACTGGTGAAAAGCAAAAGTTATGAGAAAGACAGTGATTGACAGCATTTTTCTGACCTATTACATGTATAATCTGATCTTGTTGATAGTATTCAATTATACCCTAGAAAATAAGAAAGATAGGAATTACATACTAGAAGTACTTTAGAAACAGAACAGATGCTACCTAAACAATCTTAAGCATATGCAAGCAGTCATAAAACTATTACAGACTTCTGAATATTGAATGCTGAATACTGAAGGTTTCTTCTCTCTTTCCCCGACCCTCCAAAAAGAAAAAAAGTAAAGACAGCATTGAAATTATCAAATCAATAGAGAAAAAAAAAAAAAAATGAAGCTCCAATAAAGTAAGAGAGGTCACAAGCTCCCTGGCAACATACATCATCCAGTAGAGGGGGAAAAAATAAAAACAATATGAGGGAAAAAGCATCCTGTAAAATTCCAGAAAGCAATACATCAGTTACATCCAGAATATTTTCTGAAGGAAATACGTTCTATTAGTAGGTCAAAACCCCAGCACAGATGGTGACGGGATAACTAGAGTTATTTTTCTGGTGATGAAGGAACAATAACTGATGACAAGAATGGCATCTAAGAGAAAAGTTTTATTGGCAGCCATTCAAGAACACATTTCTCCAGACATCAAAAAAAAAAAATGCAGCTAAAAATAATGAGTTTCACAGTTAAAGCAAAAAATGTTTAAGCAATCTTAAAATGGTGTTAAATCAAAAGGAATAAAGAATTCAATGTTACTACAAAAAATATCAATAAAGTGGGAGTAAGCAAGAACTAACAGTTTCATGGCTGATTTTCATAGATGTGCCACACTAACTCCATAGAATAGAGCCTATCGGTCCATTTTCTTTTGCTTGTTTTACCTGTAATTTGAAGTGACTTTAAGTCCGGACATATCAGCATTACAGCATTTGATTTCTCTTTGCAAGTAACATGTGCAGAAATGAATCCTGGAGTTCATCAATCAAGCTATGGTTTAGATTTCCTTGTCCTGAAGGATGTACGGCAAATGGATGCATATTCCACTAAAAACAGAAAAAACAAAACAACCTATGCCCCTTGAAAGCAACAGTAAGCAAATCAGAAATACACACCACTGAAAATTTTCTATTATGAAGTTCTTAAGCAGCAAGTGAAATTAAAAGTTATGCTTCTATAGATATCTAATTTTTGTTGTATGCGACTTTCAGTTCAGCTATTTTTGTGCAAAATATCTTTCAACTATCCTAGAACTCAAACCCAACTTTAATCAGTGATTACTCTCAGTTTTGTTTTAAGGAGAAAAGATAAATATTTAAGCTATACATCAGAGGTTTCCTTTCCTGGCTCTTTGACAAGTACTCCTTCTTAAATCCGTTTCTTTTAATCAGCTCCTGGCTCATTATATCATAATTGATCAGGTGAAAGACCAGCCATTTCAGAATTACAGATTGTGTTGTGTGGCATTTTGCGAAGGGGCATTGTACAATTTAACATGAAGTAAAAGCAAAACAAAACAAACAAACAAAAAAACCACTGGGGTGGTTTAGCCTCAACGGCAACAAAAGCACCATGTGGCAGTCCGTTGGCTCTGCTGCCCCCTAGCGGCGGGGAGAGGATGAGAAGGAAAAGGCAGACTCGTGGGTTGAGATAAAAACTGTTCACCAGAACAACAGGTATTGCAGGGAAACAGTAACACGGATGGAGGATACAAACACCAGTACATACCTACTGCAGCCTGCGCCACCCCGACCGCCACCGATGCTGCCGAGACACACCCCGGCGACGCCCATCCATATATCCGCCTACGCCGTGACATCACCACGCCCACTTCCGGTTGTGGCCCCTCCCCTTCCCGGCTAGCTCCTTGCTGCCCCTGGGCCTGGGGGGAATAGCTGTGCCGGACAGAGACAGGGGAGAATCAACCCTGTCCCTGCTGGAAACCAGGACAACCACAAAAAAAAAAAAAAACAAACCAAAAAAACCCAACCAACTGTATTGCATCTAACATGAATTAAGGGAGAAAAAAAAGCAATGAAAAAATGCTGTATATGCAAGAGCAAGTTAAAGAAAGAACTAGACCTCTTACTGTAAAAATAGAATGCATTCATACATTTTGGACAGATTCTCACCATTTAAAGGTTGAGTCAAGAGAATTACAAAAGAATGGACAGTAACTTGTGCAGTGAGATGAAAGGCATTGCTGCTAGCAGTTAAACCTACTCTTGAAAAATTAGGTAATGTCACTCTGTCATCACATGACTATCACCTGGCTCAGAGATGACTTTCCATGTATGTCAGAGGAGAAGAAGGGAGAGGATGAGAGCAGAATATGAAGAATAAAATCAAACTCAATTGAAGGCTTTCTAATGAAAGTCAAGTACTAAAATATTTTTGGGAAAGATAAAAGGCAAAAAATTTAAAATGCAAATTAGAAAGAACACATGATACCAATCACTGCCTAAGAATGATAAATGAAAATGTATTTGCTGAAGAAAGGAAGTATTATGTTTGAGGCATAGCAGAGGCACACACTGGAAGAAATGACATTTATTTTGGTCAACTTACTGGGAAAGCAGCAGGTGATTAGGATGGTGATTTGAATGTCACAGGAATGGAGTGAGGCACACCTAGGACCTCTGCAAATACTGCAGAAAAGCAAGAATAGAGGAGACTCAGTCTAGTATAAGATACAAGTGACCAATTTTTTAGCAAAGAGATTATAAAACAAAGTGTGTTTCCCCAGGATTTGTTCCCAAGAGACACAGTCTATTACAATGTGCTTGCAGCCTCCCAAGCCATATGGAGTGCAGGTTCATGGAGTCTAGTTCCCAATTTATTCAAGCAAAATGCCAGCCAGCAATAAAAAACAAGTCATCTCTAGAGAGCAGCAGAGTTGCCCCAGGAAAGGAGAATTCGTACAAATAAACTATTTGCCTCCAAACACTCTGATGCTCTGTACTCTTGTTCTCTCTCCTTTGCCTTCATCCCTAGGCAATGCATTTTTGGGAAGGCTCAATTTCAGATGTGCCAGCCAAAGCCAGTGCTCCAAGGCTACATTCCACTTTAAAGCTCTTAGTCTGTTGATTAACAGTCACTCAGACAATTCTAATATATTTCCAGCAATATTGATCATCATAAAACAAGCTGCAACCAGTAAAGTCAGAGCATCAGTGTCATTGGGAGCCCCAGGATGCATCACAGCAGTGCTGCAACAAGTAGGGATTTTTCTGTTGTGGATATTACATCTTGTAGAAGATGCAGACAAAGCGCTGAGCTGGTGACATTACCAGGAAATGCAAAGATCACTCTGAGGCTTGGCTACAGAGCTGCAAAACATCGCTGTTTGGAGACAAAAATTGTGAAAGGCATTTTCAGTTGAAGTGTAAGAGTATTGGTTTCACTGAAGAATCAAAAAACAATTACATTGCAATTATAATGAGATACTTTTCATTAAATCCACCTTCTCTCTTAGAAAAGTAAAGTTTCATAAACTTAATTTTCTAGTGGGAAAATACGTGATTTAAAAAGATAATTTCACCAGTTCTAAAATGGCACATTTTATGTCTATATTAAAAAACCTAAACTAGTTAAAACACTGACATACTAAAATACAAAAAAAAAAAAAAAAAATCACAAAGAAAACACAACCATCATTAACATACAGTACTATCTCCTTCATAACATTTATCTGTCATAAACTTCTATCATGAATGCATCAAGTAAGAGATAATTTTTTATTATGTTTCCCATATGCTTAAGAATTGGAAGACTACAAGTATCATGAAATCAAATTTATTGAAAAAATTAGCCACAAAACAAAGCCTAGACATACACACTAGTTTTTATCTGGTGTTTCGCTGGTCAATAGTGAAAAGTGAACTCCCCTGAAGTGCTTTCTCCTCGCTTGGCAGCCCTTGAAATAACAGCCCTATTCCCTGGGTACAGCTTCATGGTTTTTTGGCTGTCCTCTAAGTTCAGTCAGTCTCAATGTGTTTTCTAGTCACTTTTTCAACCTTTGTAATGACAGGATATAACTTTGTCTGGTTTCTTGTGGGTTTTGGGGGGTGAGATTTGGTTAGGTGCTTGTTTCTTCCACCCAAGCTCTCATTTTGGAAATAGGTCCTTGTATATTGGAGATTTTGTTTCTACAAACTGTTGTGTTTAGCTTAACTAGAGACATAGGTACATCGGCATGAACATACACACCCATCTCTTTCTTTCTTATCTCCACTTTGCCTCACACTCTTTAACAACTGTAATGCAATAGGTACTTTCTCACAACCAAGACTATTTTCTGTTCCCACCCTCCTGTCTACTATTCTCCTCTATTCTCAGCCATCTCGCATGTTCCCTGCGATGTTAATAGGACCTGCCCCACTGCCACAGCTCTGCAACGAACAAGGCATAGCCCTGATACCTGTCTCTGCAAGACGGCAGAACACATCATCTCATCCACGCCAAGATGTAGTATGTCCTGATGTAATTTTGAGTTAGGGCACCACAGCCTTTTCCTGCACCTCTTCATTCCCAGGATTCCTCAACTGGCAAGGCACAGGTCACAGATGCAGGAAAGTCAAGCAGAAGAAATTCAAGGGACAGGAACAGATGACCATACGATACTGGCTCCAAAAAGACTGGGAGATGCCGTTTTGCCTTCCTCTATTGAAATTCATCTTTTCAATTACTCATAAACATTTCACTGCATTTATTTGTACATAGGCATCTGTCAATAGGGTCATAAGATAAACATGTTTCCTCCAACTATATAATCTGTGCGTTCAACAGGTAAAAAATTCATTAAAATTATACTGATTATTCATTAGTACTTAAATGACAAAGAATGTTAGCCTTTCTGTATGCAATACTTTACAAAGTATGAGAAAACCATAACAGTTACTGACCTGTCACTTGCCATTTAATTAATTAAAGGCACATGACTTCTCAAAAAGCAGTATTATCCTCTAAGCAGCCCAACAGGCTTCTTTTGAGGATGATGTTTGGATCTGATGTTAGGCTTATTTGAACACGCTGAAACACAGCCTGACCCCCCTTTTTCCTGGTGCCTGGAGAACTATAGGCTGCCTATACTCCATCTCACTCCCAGCAACGCTAGTTGTACTCCAAACCATGATGCACCACCACCTTCTTGCACATTTCTAAAAGCAAATCTATCCCCATACTCCAGTGTGCTGCACTAGGTTTTTCTAACCTAGGACATCTGAGGAGGACATCTTCCCAGAGTTCACCAGTAGTTAAATAGCACAGATAGACACAGCAGATCTGGGAGGTAACAGGAACATAAACACACCAGAATTTCTTACCACACTTAAACTGACAGAATGAAGTCTGGAGAAGTCAGTTAAGCATGTGTCAGTTCTTCAAACCAAGGAGTAAGGTGGCCAAAGGTCAGCACTGGGAATCAGCAAAGAACACACAAGTCTTCATGGACTTCTGCAACCAATTGGCACTGTGGCCAGACAGATGCATTGATGCCTCTGAAGTGTTAGTTAACCAAGTTATTGTATGCTGTGGGACTGCAGGCAAAGTTTTGATTGCTGCAGAAAAACTGAAGGAGTTGAACTGAAAGGAAGGAAGTACTTAGCTCTTAAAATATAGAGTATTTGCAATAAACACTCTTCTCAATTGGAGATTTTTTTAACAGAAGTTGCTGTCTGATACAGTAACCCTATGCCTGTCAATTAGAGACATTTCTAAGAGAAGAAACCAGCAAATATTCACAACCTTCAAATGGCTGTGACCAACTCACAATAACAAAAAGATATATAGCTGTAAGTATCCAGTTCAGCTTTCCTCTTCTGGTTTATTTCTGAGAAGAAAAAGTACAAAAATCCAGTTTAAGCATAAATAAACTTAAATAAACACAGAGCAAAATGAACAGAGGAAATATTCAGACATTACATCAAATGCTTTAAGAAAATGCTGTTGAAAATTCCTTAAGAACAGTCTCCACAACCAGACTTAAGCAAGTTATTTGCAGGGAGCAATTTCTTCATCAAATTTAGTCTGTATTTGCCCCTAAATGAAAATGAGCTAAAAGAATTACAGTACACAGAAATAGCTTTAGCTAATCCTTTATAATGCACCAGGGATATATGCAAATTAATTTTCTTCTCAAAGTTTAAAACATTGCACCGTGTAAAATCATTTTATGATTGTCTGGCATATTGTTGTAATGTTCATTTATGCCTGATAATGTATACTACAAAAAATTCAAGAATTTAACAAACAATATACCAAAGGGACTTATAAAAACACTGTAATTTGTTCAGTGTAAAATGAGAGAATCAAGTCACGTAAGAATGGATTATTATAAAGTATCAGGAATATCTGCAGCATGTCTATAGAAAAGCCTCTACAGGAAAATACCATATAACTCATATGATTTTTTTATTATTATTATTTTTCATTTAAATAGCACATCAGTGGTTCATACAGAAGCTGCTGTCTGGAGATCCTTCCTTTGGGAATTCCTTCCTTTCGACTACCTACAGCAAGTGTTCCTTATGGGAATCAGGTTTATACAACAATGATGATTTCTCTCATGAAGAAAACCTAGAAGCTAAACTGTCTTTATTTCACCACAAAAGGAAGAAGGAAAGAAAAGAGAAGCACTTCCTTCTCTGAAGTACTTGTGTACCAGCACAACCACTAAGCACCACCAGCCACTCAGCTCAAGCAATTCTATACATTAGTTAGAGCTAATGGTTAATGGAGATGACAACCCTAACAGCAGGTTACTAATTAAACTAGGTCTGCTTTAGAATGAGCACTTCTGTAAATGACTGCCATCAGCTGCAGAGTTATCCGTCAGCCTAGATAACTTGGTATCAAAGGGTATTAATTAAAAGAATAAATACCTGAAGTCATACTGCCGTCGCACTGAGCTGAAAGAGCCTCCAGAATTTTTCCTGGTGATGAGCAGTACAGAAACGAGGAGTGGTTCTGCAAGAGTCACAGCTTTTTTTCATAAACTGAAGCAGAAAGACATCAGAGCAACCACCACAGCTACCAGAAGCACTCCAAGATAGCCATCTTTGAGCAGAGCCAGATATCATTTGCAGTTGAAGTCAGCAAAAGCACCTGATAGTATGAGATATATAAAATTGCAATCTTAGGTCTTTGTTTCTTGTACTCGCACCTCTACAGCTGTTTGACATCTGAACTACACTTAGCAACAGCAATATTTTTACCATTATATGTCTACGATACACATTTTTTAACAGCCCACAGAACAATACATGGCCAAAAAAAAACCAACCAAAACCACAAACATCAGAAGTGGACTTATGCATGTTGCTAGAACATCTTTTAGATTACAGACACTACTGGAAACAAATGTACTAGTGTTTACATCATAATTCAAGGTCAGAGTAACTCCATTTATTGCAACATAATGAGGGTTCATATACATACTTGTTAGGTCTCATGGTCAGCTCCTAGAAAGATAGAACAATTTTCCAAGAAAGGAGTAAACTCTGACTCCTTCTCCACCTCACCTGTTTTGTCTGGACAGTTAAGCTAAATTTACCCCAAGTATAAAGTTGTAGAGAAATCAGGAACTGAGAACAATTATCTAGATATTAATAGATAATTTACCAGTGACCCTCTGTTTTGTGTTTATGTCAGCATCTGCTTGGGGATCTAGCCCTAAATCACTTCAATTGATGAAATACAATTTATTCCACACGATATTTTCTTCTATGCCAAATACCACAAAATGATTGCAATGAAAGAAATGACTGCATATGTACTTATATTAATTAGCAATTATTAAAAGACAGGTCCCTGCGATTACTGCTTCACAGACATGAAAATGAATTAATTACTAAAAGACCATTGCCAGCAAGTGAATATCTGATCAGCTTTGTCAGATCAAAAAAGCATATTAGATGAGTAATCAAATGATAACATGTATCATTTGTATAAATTACTAAAGGACAACCTCCCCTTCCAATTAAGATGCTCAGCTTTACAGAGATTATTTACATGGTTTCAGAGAGCAGGCAAATCCTTTGTTATCACAAGTTGCACAGGCGGAGGGAATTATTTTACCAGATAGACTGGGAGAGATATTGAGTCAAATAAGAGGGTTCTGTGTTCTGCCTGATGGTTCCAGAGCACACTACTACAGCCTATGACAGGTTTATATTTTAACTGAATAGTCTTTCGACCCACGCCACACTTTTTCTATTTAAAAACAAAACCAAACCACCCCAAAAAACTTAAAGTCCTCTCAGTATGGACTGAGAAGGCAACACAAAGTATTCTCAATCACAAGTGACAGAGTACATGTTATATGATATACTTTTGTCAGATAATGCAACACAAAATCACTATTTTTAGAAACACACAAGACATCAGTAAGGAGCTAGAATAACAGAACCTGAAGAAAAAAAGTTTTTTTTTCAGGCTCCAAAATGTATTGTTTGATATTTAGGTACCTCACAAAAGCAGGTGGGCTTTTCTTCATAATTGAAGTTATGTAAATAAATAAACGACAAAAATACTTCATAAGTAATCAGCATACAACCAAAGTATAACATTTCCAGAGAACTGCAGGTCAATTGGAGACAGCAGCAATAACTTGCAATAAATCAACAGATTATAGAAAAGAAAGATCTGGCAGCAAGGAAGTTACTGTAGAGATTTGATTCATATAAATGTGAACATATGTTTAAGAAATATATATATATATCCGTTTCCTTAAAACTGATTAAAAATAGTTACTGCATATGCTGCAGAACTTCTTTCAGCATGTCATGCTTACGTATGAACAGTGGACAGCACATCGTGCCTTCAGAAGGACTGATATTTTCAATTCATCCAAACTTAGAAATTGCCCACTTCCTGATGAAGTTAGATTTTCCACATTTTTTTATTATTGGGCACGCTTCTTGTGGATAAAGCTTTCTTTCCTGTGAATATCTTTGACAGCAATGAAAATATTATTATTCAGCCTGATGATTAGGAAGCTAAACCATGTATTTTCATTTTACAGAGAGGCAAATAAGGTGCACAGAAACTGGCTGAATTTATCAAGTGAATTAGAAAATTATATATCAGATCTGAAAGTAAATTTCCAGCATTTGGATTGCTAGTCCTTGGTCCAGTTATACTCCATTTTCTAATTAGAAAGTTCTTGAAGTCCTGCACTTCCCCTAAACCATTATAATATTTCCAAATCTTATCCTCACACATAATTACATATCTATATGCAAGCATCCTTATAGGTTGAGTTTTAGTTAAAACAATTTAAAAGTTATACCAACATTAAATATTTCAAATTAAAAAAGATTCTTCTGCTCCTCCTTAATATCTTTTTTTTTTTCTTCTTCATATCTTCATACTTTGCCAGGCACCTCATTTTGGATGTTTTTGATTATCAGGGAAATAACACTTTTGCAAATATAGTATCTTCGAGATCCAGTTGTTCAGTCTTAGAACCATTATTGTTTACTCTGAACATGAGTGGACAAAGATATTAACCTTGGTTTCTGCTACAGTTAAAAGGCAATCAGGATATAAATATATGTTTGCATGAAACTGCCAATTGCAAACATGAAAACTTAAAAGGCCTATGTGGCTGAATATGCTGCATATAAAAGTTTCCAATGAACAAAATGAAGTAGCATACTTATTTAAATAACTTTGAAGTTAGGAAATTGAGTATGTGTGAAGAATGGTAACAGTTAAATAAGTTGTTTGGGTTTTTTTATTGACAGAGGGGGAATAGGTACTTTGTTCTGGTCTCTCTACAAAACCAATATGGAACTAAATGGGCAGGTATAATTGGTCAAGTTCAGTTATTCAATTGCTATTTCAATTTCGTTACCAAGTTTTATTAATGAGTAGCATTTAGTTATGCTGTTTGTTACAGAGTCATTGCACCTTGTGATCCACAATCCATAATGAACATTAGAAAAATCAAAAGGATGAGTATAAAATTGGCGTCTTCCTCCCTGCCTTCCAATATCCAGTTGGAAGTCCAGGCACTGACTTTAACTCCTGATGCTCTATACCATACCACTTTTTCTTTTTCTCAGTGTTTCTATATCTATTTAAGCTCTCCTACCTATTCCCCCAAAATTATTTTTCTATCATAAATGATGTATGTACATCTGTACCACCATACTGAAGCAAAGTAAGTATTAAGCATATTAAGAAGGCTGAATACACACACATTTAATAAACTAAAAATTCGCTAAGTAGTTCTGAATTTTAGCAACTACTTGAAAACAGTTTCTTGAGCAGAAAATATTTACAGAAATTTCTGTTTTACATCTGAGTAACTTTTTTATTGGTGTGGCTTGATATATTGCGACTTAGAATTTTTGTGAGATTAGCAAAGTGACACTCCAATTTGAAATTATAGTCATATATTTTATTTTCATTATTTCTGTTAAACTAGAATAAAGAAAATACTTCACTGAAGGTAAACAATTATCAAATTAATGTGAAAATTTCAGACTCTGAGAAGTAGGATACATCTAGCAACATTGGTCATGTCAGCTGAGGTGTACAGTCAGAGCTAATTACTGAGGCACTCTCTAAAGACAGTGGAGGTTGGCAGACACTAGATGACATTTTGTTCAGCAGATGGATTAATTAGGTAGACTGAATCTGCCTCTTAAAATGTCTGATTTTCTCCCTTAATCAGAGAGGGACTCAGACAACTATCTTAAACTAATGATATAACTTCCAGACAGCTGAAAGTAACCAAGATGAATGCTATCCTACCAGTATGACTTTTAAAGCATAAATAACCCCATTCTTCCTGAAATTCACAGTCACTATGATTAATGATAACATCAATATGTTTTCATAATTATGATCAAGTGCCTTTTTCTGTAGAAATCCATGACAGGTAAGAGTGGCATATACTATCACTATTTAAAACAGCTTCCACAGTCCCAAGACCACAGGCAATTTCTGGGTAACTTATGCCATAAAAAAATAGTTTCGTGGTTTAGTCATTAGTAATTAATAAAGTTAGTCTTATTTTAATGTTAGAATTGAAACATAAACTTTGTTCACTGCTACAGAAAAAAGATGGAAAGTATTTGCCCACAACAAATCCTATTAATTTTTTGCATTCATGCACAAGAGAGTATGAACTCTACCAGTGTCTGGTAATAGTTAAACTGTGATAGTTATTTAATTCAACACAAAGAAATTTCCAGATGTAAACAACTGAATAGTACATGGAGGATAATTACAGAAAACCTCATGCCATCATCCCATCACAAAGGAGGAAAAATTGCTGCTTTCAAAATAATCCCACTTTGCCAATTAGTCAATGGTTATTCAGGGTGGAAATTCAGTAACTACTCTCAATGCCAGAATGTCATTCTTACATTTAAACAGACCTAATTAGAGTAAAACATACAAGTTGTATTGCCTGCACCTAGCACCTTATGCCAAGACACACAAGCCCCACTAATTATAGGTACTGGTATTTAAACTGATTCTCATTAAAGACCACTAAACTGGTGTGCAAATAGCAACCTGTTTTGACTATAGATCTGTCAAATTAGAAAGTTCCTTTGTAAACATGTATCACCACATTTGTAACTTTTCTAGGTATGTTCTGTTTCTAACTAGGAGATACACGTAACAGCTGTGCTCTAAATGGAGAGATCCTACTAGACAGAGACAAGACTGACTAGAATCAAACCATCCTTCTTGCACCTTGATTAGAAGGCTCCAAAAACGACCACAAAATCATT
Source organism: Thinocorus orbignyianus (assembly GCA_013400375.1). NCBI lineage: Eukaryota > Metazoa > Chordata > Aves > Ciconiiformes > Thinocoridae > Thinocorus > Thinocorus orbignyianus. Next base: position 150,309 of record VXBW01004970.1, read on the forward strand.
TTATGAAATAAATATATTTTAAAATACATCCCATGTTGCACCAAAATATTAAATAAGAAAGGAAAAATCACAAGTAACTGATAACATCTGGAATCACTACATGTATTAAAGTGCTTTCCAATAACAGCCCAGATGTCTACTCAACATAGTTAAAGTACACTGCTTCAAGGAGCTCTCCATGTCCATGTCAGATCCTGTAATACAGACCCTTCTGGCTTATTTTCTTAATGAAAAACTGACCTACTCCAGTGCCAGAAAAAGAGTGTCTTTTGCTTTAGCATCAGGATTCAGAAGTCATTTAATCCACATTTAAATATGCGGAAAATGTAGTCAGAGTCCTTATTATGCCTGACTAAAATAAATGCTTCTATTTTAAGACCTATTTTGAAGTAGAATTTAATGTTTTCTATTCTCTGCCTTAAGTATAAATCACACCAAAACTTTAAACACCAGTGAAAACTGGAAACTTTCCACATCCTCTCATGATCTCTATGTCAGACCATTACATTTCTGACATTGCTTTTGGCTATGTTTCCCCAAATGCTACCAGAAAAGCTTTCATCCAATAAGCCTGTTATCAAACTGAGATAACAATCCACACTAAAATCATCCCACTGAGTACTTTCGAACTCTTTAGAATAAGTTTTAATTGATTGCACAGTTCATCTTTCCCATGGCTAGTCCATTGGTGAATACAGGTGTGGTACGGACACTCCACATCAAACACTGGATGGCACCTGTCGAGTTGCCTAAGCAGTTCAGTACAACTGACATGAACGTGCAACCTTTGGCTCCCATCAGCTTTCTAAGACTTTAAAATATTTCCTGTAGGAAAGAGTTTATTGGTAAGGTGGCTACTCTCCATGTCATTTCTTACTTTGATACATCCATAAGTAATAGACAGGAGCCAAATTCAGTAAGAATTCAGTAGTTGGAGCCGCTTTTGCAATTTCCAGCATGAAAGACAACTGAGGATTCGCAGTGATACAGGAACTCATTGATCCCCTACACATCTAAGCATGACTAGGAAAAAAACCAAAACCAAAACAAGTTAGTTTTTAAAGAAAGTCTAATAACATTGTCAGTGCTATCATGCACTCTCTGTCACGTGTAGCAGACCAGATCCTAGAAGGAATTGGAAAATGCAATATTGATCCAAAACCCAGAATATTCATCACAAGTATTGGAAGCATCCACTATCCAATTAAGTGATTGATCAGAAGCAGTGTGACTAGCTTAGCATAAGCATCTGGGAGATGTTGAACTTCCGTTAGGAATATTTGCATTTATACGCATCATAATATATACTGACAAAACTGACACGCTGGCTGAAGATAGAAAAACATGTTTACAAACTTGAGAAAACTGTTTTCAGCTATCAAAAATATCTTGTGGAAACAAGCACGTGAGAGAGTGAGAGCTCATAAAAGAGAAATATGAAAAATATATTTGAAGGTAGTTGAATTAGCAACAGAAAAAAATGAGAATATAATCAGTTGCTGTATATGGATCAACATTTCTCCACAGGATACTTTTCCCAGATATCGTCCACATCAAGACTTTGTAGAGTAATCAGAAAAGTTTTAATTGGTTAACATCACATCATCCTAAGCGACCCTGTCAAAATAACAAAGGACATATTTCCATCCCTTATAAAATCGCAGTATAGATTGTTTTCACTAAAACTGCAAATGCAATTTTACATTTAAAAAGATTGCCATCAAAACTTTCAGGAATTACAATTACTTGTTATGCAAATTCGTAATAAAGTACCTCTCATCAAAAAAAGCAGTGAGTGAGTAAATGTGTTTCTCTACTTCATCACAACCATCAGGAAAACTAAGCTCTTGGAGATTCCAGGAGGAGTGGGGGCAAGCATTTTCAGACTATCAGAGCGATGAACCGTAACTGCATTGTAATTTTTTCGTATTTTTACTTTACAAGAGCTGATTACTTTTACGGAAGATTCACCTTTGCTCTAAAAACAAAGTAGTGTTAGGTATACATGAGAACAATAAATTATAGGGATAAGACTGTGACATTTAAGCGACTTTGATACATCAACGTTGGTGATTTTTGCAGATCTTTCCTGCCTCAAATTCCATAAAACCATTACATAAATTATAAGAGTGCTTAGACTCCTCAAGCTTGCCATCCTGGATAATTAACAAGGAAAATTATTTTGGAACAAGATTCCATGAAGTCACACTCATCTTAGAATCTAACAACACACTTTCCCATTAAATTAAACTATTCCCGTAATTCTTGTTCTGGAGTATGATTGCCTGTGTGGGAAATCTGTATCAAAGCAGTTATTCAGAAAAATAATTCTAAAATACTTATTTTAGGGTACTTGTATATGCAGATATACCACTAATTTATCTATTTGAATAGAGGAAAAATCTTAGACACAGGCTGGACACAAGTGGTGCCCTCTTTACCTCATTAATTTAAAACAATTCCATTTAACAGAAATGGATCCATCCTGCTGTGGCTTCACCTTGTCTCTAATTTACTTGGTGAGTACTTTGGAAATTGTCTGGTTGTATCTGAAGTGTCTTAGACATCTCTCAGCATCATAATAAACAGTAAACAAATAAACAGTAGTTTTGAAGACATAAGAAAATCACTGCATACAGTTTCCCAATCTCTCCATTTTAAGTGACATACTAAAAATAATTCACGGCTGAAAAAAATCACATTCAGCTTTGATTCAGCTGCTTAAGCGACTGGAAGTAATATGGGGAGGTATTAGTCCTTTAAATCAATTACTCAGCATTTTTTTCAGCACTTCAATGTGAGTACTGTACATAGCTTCTTTGTAAGAGTAGTATGGTGTGATTCACTATTAGTAAGTTCTAAAGCAATACAAATTAAAGTATAAAAATATATCTGACATACATTATCAGAAATTAGTAAAGCACTACAATATATAACTGGAAATGGTCAATCAGCCCTCAAGATCGAAAATCTAAAGCTTTCTATCCAATTTGAAAAGAGCCTCTAAAACCACGCAGTTCAGATTAGAAATGTGCTTAGCATGCAGTAATCACTTCTCTAAGGCTTCTTTCGCACAGACCTTCAAGTTGGTCATACTGACATTAAAAAAAAAAAAAATCATAACTTTGCCGTAATGTTTACATCTGAATGGGAACAAGAATGAACCCCTAGAAGAGCTCTGCTTTCCAATCAGATCTATAGTGTTACTTCTAATTAAAAACAAGTTTATCGAAGTAAAACCAATACCCCACTGTTACGGAGATTGTACATGCCTACTTTCCATTAAGTACTAAGAATTTAGGACTACTGAATATCATACCACAAAGGGAAAGAAAACAAGTCTAGCTTGTTTAATGAGGAGTGCTGGGGTTGTAGCACCAGCAAAGAAGGACAGATTGTGTGAAACACAAAGTTATAGTTTCTATTTCAGAATGCATGACCTCCCAAACACTTGTTCCTCCCCTCAAAACACAGTAATGGGAATTGCCTCAAAGCTATGCTTTATTAAACTTCATAAAAGCAATAGCAGGAAATCTACAAGCTATGAGTTTCAAAGGATGCAAAGGTGTTTCTCTCATTTGTTCCCCTCTAGCTCTAGGACAGGTATTTTAAAAAGATAACAATCTAAACCAGTAATTTAAAAAATGAAGCTAAATTTAGTGAGAGAGCAATGTCATTGGCAAAATAATTCCAGTGAGCGAATGACCTGACCATATGTGCAATCACAAGGTAAGAAACTAATTTTCGTGGACCTCTGCTCAATTATTGCGAGCTGGCACACTGTTGTCAGTTCTAAAGGTTAATGCAGTAATGAAAGATGACAATCTCTTCTAAGTGATTACTGAATGCCCAAGCAGGTATTCACATTTTAAATTAAAGGTGCTCCAAGCAGCCTGAGGATATAAGGTTTGTCCCAAATCTCTACCACAGCCTGCATAGTGTTAACAGAGGTTCCACTACCCTCAAATGTCACATACAAATCAGATGCCAAGATGAGGGCAAAGCTCCAAATGCAATATTTTGCCCAAAATTGGGTCAGAAATTTACATCAACTGAACTGTTTGATTGAATCCGTTGTGATTTTTCAGAAGGCAATACTTTCAGGTACTTGCTCATACCTACTGTTGATCAGTGTTTCCTAGAATCTAATTTAAATTTTGTGAGATGTATTCGGGAAATGGGGAATTAAATTATAAATGAATAATCACAATTCCAATTCCCTTTTTAAAAAACCTTAATGCAGACCAATCTGAGCTCGCAGATGGCTGTCATATCTTTGTCTAGAGGTAACGTACTCCAGGGACAGACCCAATACTGGAACATCCTGCATGCCCAAACAAATGCTCCATTAGACACCCATAAATTGCACACAAATATGCTACATGTGATGGAGCTAATGGAGGAGAAGAGGGAGTAATACCCATTTATGCTATGGGTAATCTTGAACCCACTGAAGTCTTCATTATGCCATTCATAAATAAAAACATAATGAAGCGATAACCAGTATCAATGAACTAGAACTAGAGGGCTGTTCAGGTGTACATTTCAACTAAATCTTTAGCCCTGCAAGCAATCATAACAATAAATAGCCTCTTGGCCACCTCAGCTTGAAACAAAGCAGTGAGAATTTTACATTCATGGGTATCCATAACATCTACAACATTTACTAAGCACCACCCAAGCAATTCATACAAGGCCAAGAATGACAACAGTGATAATGTCTCCTTTTGGGGTGAAAGCGCTCTGTGATTAAGTAATGGATTAATCCTGCTTCGACCATTTCTTGCAAGCCTTGGGTCATTTTTCAAATCATCTCTGCTGCTGAAATCCTGGAAAGCAAGTCTAAAGTTTAATTTCAAGGTTACTTTATTCAAGGTTGCTTTAAACAGATGAGGAGGGGAAAGGTTTAATAAGTGAAAGAGCATAAAGACAATATTATCACCATAGCCTCCTCCAGAAAAATACAGTTATACACTTCTCAAGATGTCACAATATATGACACTCAGAAATTATAACCAAACAGAGGATATGAAGTTTTATACTGGAGTAGTTTAACTTGTAGCTTTTACTACAGCCAAGATTTCAAAAAGAATAAATAGCAAGTTCTAGCCAGAAAGCAAATGAACGTGAGATGGTACACGGTCAGTGCTTGAGAATGAAGTTTCAGAAAGTTGGTTTTGATCTTGAACAAGCTCTTTTGGTATGGTAGTTAGTGGTTATAATATCCTCATTTGAATCACATACAGAGAGGAAAAAGGACAATTTATTTTTTCCCAGAATCCTTCATTAGCGTAAATTGCAGGTTTGTACTAATTTCATTGCAACAGAAGTATAAAAGATGAAATTGCTAGGATGGTGTGTCCCATGGTGATCTGAGGGTGTATTTAATCCCAGATCAAAACTATAAATTTGTGTCTTTAATGATGCATAAAATTATTAAGTAATTACTAAGTATCTTACAGATGCTGAAAGTCAAGCCTCTTCATGCCAGCATGACAGACATATCCTGATGAAAGTAGCGAGTAGTATAAAAGGAGACACCATAATAGTGTTTCTCCGATCTGAGTAGAATAACAAACTAGTAGCTACTGCTGAAAATAAGAAACATTTAATTTTCTTTTTTTTTTTTTATAATCTGTAAACAACTCCAATAAGCTAGAACCTCCATGTGAAGTTTTACATATTCCTTAGAAAAAAGCAAAAAAAAAAACTCAAAGTAAACCAGAAGAAAGTAAAAGAAAGTATTCAGATTTTAAGTATTTAGTACTGATTATAGTTTTTGCTGCTAAGATAATACAAATTATATGGTGCTCCTGTTAAAAGTAAGCATTGTGAGCAAGAAAAATTGATGACGAAGTGATTCAGAGAATGCAGTTGAATTCCCCTCTTGGAAAAAGGAACAAACGATGAGTGTCCTAATCCCATTCAGATGATGACAAAACAGACACAGCAGCTTTCCCAGGTTTAAATGCTAATGACATTTTGATTTTTATGAGCAGCATAGCACCATGTAAACACTGGCGAAAGAACAACAAATGCAACATGACGAAGTCTAATAATTTTGAAGCCTCTTGGTCTTGCTGCCGGAGTCAGCAAAACATTTTGATCCAGAGAAAAGACCTTCTCCATAGAAAACCGAACAGAATGCTTCACGAATACTGAGCGCTCTCTTGAACGGCTGAGCAACTGAAATAGACCTGTTATTTGCAGAAGTACAGCTTTTGTCATGATATTTCTCATTAGGGAGTGTTTACTGAACTCCATGATAGCTATAAAACACGCTCAGGTGCACAGATGTGGCACAATCCTGACACATAAGGAAAACTTTCTCATCATTAGAGCCTCATCTGCAGAGCTCCTTCCCTTATGGATGGTCATCGAGTCCCACTGTGACTCTCTTCAAGACTCATTAATCCCTTTCAAATCATTTTATGTGTAGCTGTAACAAGTCTTTTTTTTCAGCAACACACACATAAGTGTGTGGGTGGATTTCTAAAGTGGCAAAAAGCTACTGAAGCTGTGTCACTTCAGATAATTAAATAGTTACCTGTCCTGAATTATTTCAGTCTTATTTTGCAATTTTTTTCAGCAATGGAAAAAGTACTCTGCCATCCTAGAGCTAGGAAAGAAAATCAGTATTAAAATGAAACATCACTAAAATGTTTCAGATTTGGAGGAGTATAAAATTAAGTAATGCAAGTCTTTTTTAATAAGATATTCAGACAAAAGGCCTGTGTAATACCAAGACACAAGGGTAATTTTTTTCTTGGAAAAAAACATTAAAAAAAAAAAGAGGTAAAGGAAAGTAATGATACTTTATTACTCAAACAGACTAAACTATAACATTTTCAACCACTGTTCTTCCTATCACTTGTTACCACATTCTTTTTTTTCTTGAAATTAAAGTATTTACACCATTAGAAATGAGTTTTATGATATTCAGTACACGTCAATCATTTACTGACTTCAGCACATAAAGGTTTCAATTCTCACACATAAGAAAGAAATTAAGGCCAGGGTTAAACACTAAGGGAATTCCTACCAGCTGTCCTTTAAGCAAACTGAACAAAAGAAGAATTGAAAAATAGAAAACTGACTTCAACACATATAATGTTCTTTGCTTTTAAATACTTTGTGTTTTAAATTCTTTTTTATTCTCCATGTACCTTAAGGAGCACAGTAGTAACCACTTTTTTTTTTTTTTCCAAACATTATACTTACCAGTGCCATCCTTTTTATTTCTTTCTATTATTGCTTACACTTTTGCTTTTAAATACTGGAGGCTGATGGAGGATAACGAAACAACCAGGTTTAAAAATAAATAAATAAATTGTACATTTCACACATTATTATTTTTGTCACTCTGCTCCTAGGTCAAGGTCGGAGAGGGAAATACTGTTCGCAGGCTCCCTTTATAGTCTCAATGGTTTCTCTAATGGAGTAATTAGAGTCAGTCGAGCCTGACTGCAACACCACACCGAGTAGATGCATTTGCAGTCCCAGCTGGCAGACAGGGCTCATTCTGGTCCACCTTTGCCGGAAAAGGCTTCTTAAATCCTTCCTCTGCCAAACACAGCTCAAGGCTTACAGACAGAAAGGGTAGCTCTAGAAAAAAAAAAAAAAAAAAGCACATCCTTGAAAAATACACACATAGCAGAACTGTCCAGTGTTGCATCAAACGCTTTCTTCAAATCATTTTAAAAGTTTCTGTGGAAAATGATATAAAGGCAATACTTCCTGCAGAATGCATATAGTTTGGTTTGAATTCAGCCTTAAGATTGTACCTTTGTTACTTGAAGTCTGCTCAGAGGGAGAGACATCAGATAACACAAATTATGTTTTCTAAACCCCTCAGTAAAACAATATGTGACTTCTCAGTGAAGATGGGTTTTCAGTAATAAAAATTTAATTCTTTCATGGGCAAAACAAAAAGAGAAACTGAGATGCCAACCAGTCCTAGAAAATGCACAACAGCTACGCTCCTGCCTTCTTCTCAGAGGACAGCAATACCCAAGAGCATTCACAGCCTGCAAACTGCTGCTTTGCAGTCATTATGCTAAAATCTGAAGAAAAAAAAACCAGAACACTAAAACCCCCAAATAATTATTGAGTGACAAAAATCGTATTTGTATATAATTGTTAGCCAGATAATTTTTATTTTTTTTTAATTGATGAAATCTTTCACTTTTACTTCATGGTTAGCCTTATCTGCATATCCCTCATTTGCACCCTAAAACTATATAGTTACACTCTTTGTGAGTTTACATTAAAGGTGAAACAAGACATTTTTCTTTATATCCCTGCAGCTACGATATCTTGCTGTAAACATACCTTTATACTGACTAGCATGTGACTAATGATATAGAAAAATCACAATAAAACTCAGATCAGGTGGAAAAAATCGCAAATTCAGGTTATAAACAATAACCTTTAACTTTTTTCTATTAGAAAATAGACTAATTTTATTATTTCATAAGACCTTCAAAGGCCATGCTATTCTTAAATATAGCAATCCTCCAACAAAATATTGTCCTTTTACACATGAGGCTTTATCTGGTAGCTGCAGATGACATCACATTCACTTTTTAAATAATATTTAAAGGTCAAACCAATAAGGCATGGAAAATGTTTAACATCTTGTAAAATTCAAACAAGGCACTGCAGAAGCCACAGGGGGGTACTTGCTAAAATGATTGAGCACTTTTTAACATATTTATTCAATGATTACCAGGGGCACAATGTAATCCACTTCTAATGGAAACCCATGGGAAGGAAGAACTCTGCTGAAAATTCATTTTAAAAGTCTTCAGAGTTTCTTCCTTATCTATTTTCAAACCACAGAAGGAGAAGGTATAGTTCAGAATACACCTGAACTACAGTTTATTGTAAAGGTGTCCGAGCTAGTTTTAAATTGCTTCAGGCAATAGGGACTTCCAGATGAGAGAGGTGACCAAGCTGGGAAGCCCAGGGGTCCACAGGGCAGACAAACCCCATTGGTCTCAGGAGATTCTTGCAGTATTTGGAGCACTACTGTCAACAGGGGTAGTTTCTCATACAAGATAAAGCTCTTCTTACCTACTTACCTTAGCAACTCAGTCTCACTGGATAATTGCAACTGTACTCTGTACGCTATCACCTCATTATCTAAGAGCAGAAAATAGAGATAGGATACAGTGTTGGTTTTTTCGGTTCCGACCAGTGCAATTTACCAATGCGAATCATTAGTCAGCCTGTATCAGATGCTGCCAAGGTGAGCCAATTCACATGTAGAGGTAACAAACAGGTAGATACTAAATTACAACCCTGTTTCTATTTGAGATTAAATGCGTGCAATTTTTTTACATCATAAATTTGTTTAGGTTACAAAGGACCACAGGGGAGCATATAACCTGCTACTTAAAGGGTCTCAATCAAGCTGCTCAGGGCTTTATCCAGACTAGTATCTATGGTCTGCCGTGCCAAGTTCTAGGTGTTGAGCCCACAACAGCAGTCCCTGAATCCATAAATTCATATGCACAAACACTTTGTGTGTGCATAAAGAACATTAAACACCTTGAAAGAAAATTCAAAACCAACAGTGACACAGAGGTGTGTACGCATTTTAAAGTCAGCATCTTCTACCCATGTAAGAAACACATTTAAATGCCTTCTTTCTCCATGCATGGATGATTGCTGAAATCTATAAGGCATATATATGAGGTGCCAGACATTTCTATCACAAACACACACAAGAGGGTGACAGACCTGTGTTTCATGAGAAGTTGCTTCTTGCTGAAATGCCAGGTAGGATGCTGAGCCTGCAGGAGATGTACATGGGCCAGCAGAAGGACACTCCAGTGATGACAAGAGACAACAGCCAAGCTCCTCCATCCTTTCAAAGCTGAGATAGTTTTGTGCCACTAGAAGAATAACTTTTGGATGCCAAAGTTAGGGGACAGCTTCCAGAGGCATCAACACGTTTTGACTGCCAAATATTTTCCACCCTGGTGGACTGAGCACTTTTTCAGATCCCTGTAATTCTGGGCATAAACTCTATTTTGTGGTACCAATTAGGAGGGTACTTCAGCACAGTTTTTCTCCCAGCATTAATTTAATTTAAACAAATGCCTAAAGTGCTATTCAGAAGTGCATTGACTTTTAATGGTGAGATAAGGAAATAAAGCCTTCATGACAACACAGTTATGTTCTTCATTGAGAATTTATACATAAACCCTGGAGGAAAATGGAAGATCGTAGTAGGAAAGAAAACTTTTAAAGCAAAACTTGACTTCCATTAATGCTGTCACATGAACAAACATTTCTAAATACACCTTTATGCTTGATACTCCAAGACTTTGGAATGCATGGTCACATATGCCTATAACACAGATACTTACGTAAGATATTTATGAGAATTTGTATGCTATTTATATATGTACTGAATTATGTTAATATATATGATATTCATGAGAGTTTATGTACTCAAATATTGTTGCTATGGTTTACTAGCAAAAAGTTAACTTTTCTGTCCATCCTACTACAGCAGAGCTGCACTGTATTTTCTTCAGGGGGAAACTGTCTCCAGACAGATGGGTTTTAAGCAGACTTTTTTCTTAAAAATCCCTTCTAGCAGGGTGTTTGAGAATTTCTGTTGAGTAATATTTATCAGTTTTTGCAGAGTCACCTCCCTGTTTCTGGAGTATCCTGCTCTGAGTTTGACTGATGGAGTTAATTATTGTGCCAGCATTATCTCACAACTGCAGTACAATTTTCTGCATAGCTTGTTGTTATCATGGGTATTGAGTTGGTATTGACAGTTAAAACACCAGCAAAGACACAATTTTTATATCCTCAGAATATTAAAATATAAAGAAATCCCTCCTATTCACAGTCAGTCTTTGAGACAAATTCTCCTTCCACAGAGATCTTAAATATTACATATCTTGTAAGTTTTAAGACATACAAGTTTCCATCTCATTCAAAAAGCATCAGAAATCCCTTACTCATTTACAGATTTGTTAGTTTGCCTGCCTGCTTAAACTGAATGCTCATGTGAGCTGACGCTCTGCATGTAGAATATATTGAAGCTATTTAGTTCTGAAAACAAAGGCAGCCTGTGAGCTTTCATTCATTGAATGACAGATCCATTTTCTATTTTATACCTCATCTCATTTCTCCTAGGATCATCACTTCCAGCTCTAGTGAGAGCTTCACATCCTCTCAGGAACTTCCCTGGTGTGGTCAACACCACTGGTGTCACCAGCTACACCTACCAGCAAGGAGTACAAAAGCCACAGAAAAAAAAAAAAAAAATAAACAGCTTTTCCAATGACTAAGACTCAGCCAATGGACATTACAGGACAAAGACAATGACCTAGAATCCAAATGCAATTAAGGACTCACAAATAACACATTTTGACTAGTGATTTACATCATGAGGCCAGAAGTTCAGAGGAAAATTGCAGGAAACAACATACGGTGTTATTTTAGAGGTGCTGCTTCTGGCATCCAAATGGGTGATCAACGTAAGTTTCACACATCACAGGTACAAACTGATGAAAGCATATCTAAACTAACTACAATTTCAATTTAAGAATCAGTAATAGGTAACCTACACTTGTAGCTTTGCTACACAGCAGTTTTAATGTCTAAAGCTGCTTCTCTTAATTATGACATTTTTCTCATATCTTAAAAATTGAAGGGAGGGGCACTGGGGTGAATTCTTTTTTGCAAGGTATCTCCAGAAGTGAACATCTAGTGCATACATACAGAGTAATCTCAATTTTTATTCATTGAGCCCATAAGTCAACAACATTTACATAGACCCCATACATTACAAGGAACTAAAAATGGCCCAGTTTTTTAAATACAAAGCCTGTTTTATGCTACGAAAAAACACTCTGTTAGAATAGGTACGTAAAAGCTTACTAAAGCTATACAAAAAAGGAAGAAAGAGATGGATGTTTAAAATATACATTAGAAGCTTTACTTCAATAATATTCCTTTTCTCCTCTTTCACCAAAAAATTTACAATGAAAGCCTATTGCTTGACAGGCTTCTAGATACAAAAGATAATACTAATAGCTACTTTGCCAAAGAAGAAAATACAGCAGTGGAAGAGGTTTGAATCTCTTGTTACTACTGTTAAAAAATTTAATCCTGTTCTGGAAAAATAACATTCAAAAACAGACAGAAGAAACATCACAGCAAAAGACACCACTTCTGAAGAAGCAGAAAGAGAATAGCTGTTCTCATCAGCCACTCCTGGGCTCTTTATCTGTGTTTCCACCTTTTCAGTCGTGAGAGTTTCTCAGCAGCGCTGGAAGGAAGAGAAAAGCGATCAGCTGAATTGCAAATTTATTTTTTCAGGTTTTCATCTTTGTTTTCTCAACTCAATGCAATGCTGTCGTCTGTTTCTTCTGTCAGTAAGCTCCCTCATTCTACCTGGCTTTGTCAATATAGTCATCTTCCAGAAACAGGAGGATGGCAGATTGATTTCTAGGAAATTATTTAATGGATTAATGAAACAAGTTTATATCAATACCTCAATCCTTAAACACCTTTCCCAGACAAACAACAGAACTCTTTCCTCATGAGCTTGTCCATTAACTGGACCTACTCTGCTCTATTAATATAATTCAAATAATTTCCAAATGCTTTTTAACGCTGTTTTCAAGTCACAGTCTAAACATGGTACTCGGAGTAAGTTAATCAGAAACAGCTCAGTTCTGAAACCACTAGGATCTTGTCCTACAGGGGAGGCAGTAAGGAAGTGAGAGGTGGAATGATGGACTCTGTTCACACACTTGTTCACTTCTTACAGAGCAGCTGAAATACGCAGTGTGTGGACATCCCAGTTTGGCACCAGTCTTCTAAGTAGCCTGTGGGCCTCTGGGCACAGGATATTATAGTTCCTGCTAGTTTACATGGCTTGAAAGTGACTGCAAAAGTTTATAGAACACATAGCAGACTATTAAACACAAACCCAAAATATACGTAGGTCAAAGAATCCCTGAACTGCAAATTGTTAATAGCTGGCAGATCCCTCTAAGGAAATCACACTAAAAGCTTGCCTGCTTAGTCTGATTTTTCCCCAAGCATCATCTAGTAGCTATTTAAAATATAGGGCTGCATGGACAAAGATCTCATCTGGTCAAACCGCTCATAGTGGAAAAAAAAACCATGCTAGAGTATTCTCCAAGGGCTGGGGTGGTGTTGTGGCAGGTTTTTTAATAAATTTTAAAAAATAAAAATAAAAAAAGAGAGAGAGAGAGAGAATACAGTACGATCTACAGATGAGTAACACAATCATGTATCTTTCAAAAACTGGTTAGAACGGGTAATGGGAAAAATATATGGATACCAACAGTTTCTTAAACACCTGGATCTCTTCCCTAATCAGAAATCGGACTGCCAGACTCCAACCTCAAAGCATTTCTCCCCTACCCCACTCAATTTTTATTTCATGTCCTTACTGGAAGGAAAAAAAAAAAAAAAAAGACCATTTTCTCTCAATTTCTCTGATCTTAATTAGTATTTCCCCCTCCCTTGCCCCCCTCCCCATCTGGAAAGTACGATGGTCATTACAAATGCAAGCATATTCACTTTTAAATGCATTTTGAGAAATTAAAATTGTGCTGATTATTCCAAATGGAAATATTGCTGCTGAAGTTGTACAATTCAATTGACTTAAAACTACATGGTAGTAATATTTACACTGAGTTACTGAAAACTTAAGTCCAAGTAATCATGCACCGTATTGTGCTATGCACAGACTGATCAACTGCAAAGACCATTACAAATTCAGGTCTTTTTTATAAGTGGTACTAACTGATAATAGCTCTGTCAACTTCTGCAGTGTTCCTCTTAGAAACTATTTAAAAAGAAAATAATGCATATGGCCTGAGCTGGCAAGTTCAGCGTTCTGTTGGGGTGTTAGTAGATAACTAAATGATTTCTTCTTACTGTTTTAAAAGTATTATTTTGTTGGTTCTCCACGAAAAAAATAAATAAATAAAATCAAACTATGTATTCAAGATACTCCCACAACCCAAGTCTTTGTTATTGACTGTGATCTACTTAAATAGCTGTTCCAAGGATTGTTTGTACAGTACCCTGTCAAATGGATATCTGGCTTGTAGACAATGGCATCATTATGCAACACCAGAGTTGATGCAAGGAGTAATGGAATTGCTTTCCCTTTCAGAAAGGAAGCTGGCATTACAGTTTCTTCTCAAATATGTCTCAGCCTCACTGAGGCAATGAGTTTGAGTTCTCTACCTCATGAGACCTTTTCACTCTGAGTACCTTTCTCATATGGATTTCACTAGAATCTCCCTGAAGTTTCATTTTATTCTTTGCTTCCACAGAAATACCCTTTCACCAAGTTATCATTAGTAGAAATATAAGCCTAACTTTAAACATCCTTTCAACTCCTGGTTTTGGCTTGGGTTTGTGTGTTTTGTTGGCTTTTTCTAAAGTCTAAAATAAAAAATTAAAAAAATCACAATTAAATCTATCAAACCTTGAACAACTTACTGTTATTTTTCTTAGGATACAATTAATAAATAATTATTCTACTTTATCTACAAAGCTTTGCAGTTCAAAGAGCAAAAACGTGACTGCTCCAGATGTCAGACCGAGTGGAAACATACAACAGCAAATTCTGCACATCTAACAAGTAACTCATGGTGCATCGCACATACAGCGAGTGTTTTGCATACCTGCTACATTTCCTTCCTATAAACTCTACTATGGGGGGGGAATGGAAATGGTACATTTATTTCATTAAACATTAATTCAATTCACTAACGTAGATCTTTTTTGAAGGATGTTTAGTCCACTCATTGCATTGTTAAGACTTCTTTTTTTTCCTTCTATTTTGTTGGAGCTTCTGCTTCTTGTGAAGTAAGTTCTGGTAAAGTGACTAAATAGTAATATTTTTAGGAGTACCTACACTTTTTCAGTTAAAACTACTGCATGGTTAAACTTCACTGCTTATTTGCATGATCTTTACAATGAAAGTGTCCTCAGTATGCTGGCTGACTTTGCAATGTGAGGACCAATATACACATTAATCATGTGGCTAATCTAGCTCTCATCTGACCTTGATTTAGTAAAACCACAATATTGCAAAGAAATTACGTTCTCTGGAGGGATTTTATCAGACTTACAAATCATTATTGCTACCTACTTTTTCCACTTTGCAAAAGGATTGAAAGGTTATTGGATACTGTACTTATATTCTGCTTCTCACAATCACCTCTTTTTCCTCTCTGGCTACAAGTTTCAGCCAAACATTTCTTGTGGGTTTTTAACTTCCCACTGAGGATTTCAAAATAGTCTTGGGAAGAATATTTATTTTCATTAAGGTTTTCATTAGAAGACTCAGTTACAGGCAAGCCTACCATAATAAAACTATAAAGACACAAGTCCACACAACCAGGTCATAAGCTATTCCCATGACTCTCCCGATCTTGAAACTTTATATAGTAAGAATGTGGGGAAAGGGAATTCGCTCTTTAATTATAATACAAACAAACATTCAACTGTGCCCTAATCTTTCTTTCATGAATATTTATATTCTAACAAGCATCAGTTCAAAGGGAAGGATGAGATGGGACAGGTTCACATGGGACACAAGCTCTCATGGACTGCAGAATGAGTACTTAAAAGCCCTACACATAAAAGCCACAAAGAGAATAACTGGTGCTGGGAGGATTAGATATGGAGTACAGTAAGTGTTACTTAACCCCCAGTGTTTCGGTTTAACCAAAGTCCCCTCTCAGCAGGGGGCTGAGAGGCTACAGAGTCTACACCATAGCTGATACACTGCAGGAATAATTCTACTGCTCTTCTCCCACCAGAGAAGTCCTTGTGATCAGCCTCTTCACTCAAGATTTATGTAACAGAGGGAAGAGGAGCTATTAAAATGCTTTAGAAATTGTTTCAAACTAGGACCCTTTTTTGACCTTTTGGTGATGAATGTGAACTGAGAGATGCTAAGGTTCACCCTGCCATGATGATAATCTTCTTGGAAACCCGACCAGTATTCCTCCTTGCCTCAGGCAGGTGACAGTTGCAGTGATGACATGCAGTGTCACACTATCAAAGTTGGAAAAGTAACTTGGCACTGGAGGGCAATCTTTAGGCTTGAATCAGGATAGTATAAGCCCCTGTATACTCCAAATGCTTTATTTCACAAAGGTATATTTTTTATTAAGTACGGTGGGGGTATCGATCCCTTACAGCAGTGTTCCACTTTACCTGGAAAATTTGCCACTGGGGAGATACTAACTATTGAAAATAAGCGCCACGGAACATTCTGGAGTAAAGAGAAGGGTGCGGTAAAAGATTAATCTGCTTACACTTGACTATTATGAAGCAATCCTTTCATCTTCTCAGAATCACAGAATGGCAGGGGTTGGACGGGACCTCTGGAAATCTAGTCCAACCCCTCCCCACTAAAGCAGGCTCACTTAGAGCAGGTTGGACAGGAATGCATCCAGGTGGGTCTTGAATATCTCCAGAGTAGGAGAGTCCACCACCTCTCTGGGCAGTCTGTTCCTTTGAAGTAAAGAAGTTCCTCCTCATGTTTAGACTGAATTTCCTATGTTCTAGTTTGTGCCCATCGCCCCTTGCCCTGTCAGCAGGCTCCAGTGAAAAGAGTCTGGTCTCATCTTCTTGACACCCATCCTTTAGATATTTATAAGCATTGATAAGATCCCCTCTCAGTCTTCACCAGGCTAAACAGACTCAGGTCTCTCAGGCTTTTCTCATTAGAAAGATGCTCCACTCCCCTTATCTTTTTAGCCCTCTGTAGTGGTCTCTCCAGTAGTTCCCTGTCCTTCTTAGAATCATAGAATCCTATCATGGAATGGTTAGAGTTGGAAGGGACCTTAAAGATCATCAAGTTCCAACCCCGCTGCCATGGGCAGGGACACCTCCCACTAGACCAGGTTCCTCAAAGCCCCATCCAGCCTGGACTTAAGCACTTCCAGGGAGGATGGGGCATCCACAACTGCTCTGGGCAACCTGTTTCAGTGCCCCATCATCCTCACAGGAAAGAATTTCTTCCTAATATCCAAGCTAAATCTCCCCTCTTCCAATTTAAAACCATTACCTCTTGTCCTATCACTAACTTCATGACAAAGAGTCCCTCTCCAGCTCTCCTGTGGACTCCCATCAGATACTGGAATGCTGCTAGAAGGTCCCCCGGAGCCTTCTCCTCTCCACGCTGAACAGCCCCAGCTCTCTCTGTCTGTCTTTGTAGGAGAGGTGCTCTTCCCCTCTCATCATCTTCACGGCCCTCCGCTGAACCCGTTCCAACTTGTCCATGTCCTTTCTATGTTTAGAACTCCAGAGCTGGACACAGGACTCCAGGTGGGGTCTCACAAGCACAGAGTAGAGGTGCAGAATCNTTAACACTCCCCAGGAGACCATTCGCCTTCTTGGCCACCAGGGCACATTGCTGCCTCATGGTCATCCTGTTGACCACCAGCACTCCTAGGTCCTCCTCCACAGAGCTGCTTCCCAGTAGGTCAGCCCCCAACCTGTACTGGTGCACAAGGTTATTCGTCAATGTGCTATGCCTGGTGTCTTGCTTCAAACCAAGAGCAGCCAGTACAATAGCATATTTCTCTCCATCTATTTAACTTCTTGCCAGGAAAAACAAAACAAAACAAACCCACTACCTGACTTAGCTCCCCATAAATATTGAGCTTGATGGTCTCTTCATTTATTTCAGTATAAACTCAAGTGAGGCATACTCAGAAGCCAATAGAAAAGCTGCTCTGAAGTTACTGGTAAGAGACATAGTAAAACAGAAAAAGCAACATGGAGAGCCACATTGAATACAAAAGTTAGGTAAGAAAGCCCAGATAATAAGTATATGTCAGTCAAGACCTTGAGATGACAAGCCACGTTTAAACTTTTTCTTCTCTCTCAACACCACAATGTCCACATAAACCATCTCTTTTTCACTGCTCTAAGAATGTGACCAAAGCAGGTTTCTGTTTGAGCCACATCCCCACATTAACAAACTCAGGTTACAACTTACTGTATGTCCAATACAAAAATCTATTTTGCCAAGTAAAAACACAACAAACAAACAACAACGACAAAAAAAACCTGTTCCAAATTTTCCAGCACTTAGAGATTTTTAAATGCACCTGCCTAAGCCACTCCCTCTGCAGTGGAAAAAGAAACACTACTAAATACATCCACCATTTCAGTCCGCTTCTTTCACCAGCCTCAAAATAGGCATGTCCACAAAACAGAAAGCAAAGGAGTTTTTCAGCATGTCATCCTGATCATGAAACTAGATCTATGCAAATGCAAAGCAAAATAGTAAAATGCTCTCACCGTTATTTAGATTTCTATTTACCACTGTCTACACATCAAAGAACAAAATTGTTTTTACTGTATCTACAAGCAAACACATTCCCATTTAATTTTTACTGCATCCATGGTTCTTTTAAATCCTAATACATATTTACATAGGTAATTAAGCATAGTGGCTTAAAAGAAATTTTTAAATGGCAATTATCAACTGGAATTATTCCCAGAAGTAATTTCTAAAATCTGGGGCACTGCATTTGACTAAGTTTCAGTAGTACTATGCAGTTTTCTACATAAAAACTATATAGTAATATATACTATATATATGTAAAAATATACAGTTTGGGGTGGGTTTTTTTCAGCTGGAGGTAGCTCACAAATCTATTTGATAAAAACTGAACTGGTATGATAAACACAAACCATGGCTTTTCAAAACTCATACTGTTCCTCCAGCAGTTTCAGAGAAAATCTGCCAATATAGCTGAGACCACAAATATCCAAGTAGAAGGACCCCTCCGGTTTGGAAAGAAAATGACTAAAAGCACAACACTTGCACCAAGACTGCATACAAGAACAGTACAGCCTAAAATATTCTAAGTTATCAAGAACTGAAATTCCCTTTAAATTGAAGATAAACTACTGTAGATGTACTTTCAATCGTGGCATTCATAGCTGTAGCCAGCTAAAAGTATTTGATTCATCTACATGTTTAAAATGGTCAGTCCCTCCTTCAGTAGCATTTATTAGTGAACAACTTTTACTTGAAAGTCATCCTAATTTTGTCCCTACATCCTAATGTTAATAGTAAACCCAATTCAATTATTAAATCTGAAAAACTTTGGAAGTTCTCATGCAATGTGGGACAAAGACACCACAGTTTGGGAATCTCGATAGATGCTCCTGAGAAATAACCATTTTAAACCTCCATAGTTTGGAGCAGGTCTTTGATACTCCACCTTGAATTATCATTAAGTTAATTTTCTTCTTCATGCTGTGAATTTCCTCTCAAAGTGTTTTGTTTTTTTTAAATAAAAAAAAAATTAAAAAATCCCCATGAACATACACTATGAAACAGTCCTTAACCGCACAACTATACTAAATTTTTTTCCCCAGAATCGGCACCTCACATTTAGCATGGTTTAGATTCAAAAGATGAGATGTGGTTGTTGCTTAAGCCATTGTAATTTTCTATTTTCCTAAATTTTGGCGCTTATCTCAGCAACCCACTTAACATTGTTGTGTATGTTTTTGTATATAAGACCACTATGTGTTTACTTCAATCAGCAGTATCACTTCTCGATAAATAAGTGTTTTCTGGAATTTATCAGTAATTGTAAATGACCACCATATCTCTGGTCTATATAGTTCATAATATAATGACAAAAATACATAAAACAACCTCCTAGTAATTGCTAGCCTCATGGCAATTAGAAGTACCTAAAGGTAACGTTACCTAAAAGTGATTCACTTTTTGTCACCTGGTCTTTTCACATTTGAAGACAGGTCAGAGACATCTAAATATAGGGCTTTCCCTCAAGGCTATATTTTTCTTCGTACTGGTATGAACCTACAAATAGCATCTCTAAGAGAATCGGTAGCTGTGGCTGCAGGTGACTAGGAGGAGTGCCAAAACCAATAGGAATCTTCTATGACACTTCCAAAATGTGTTCAGTTTACACTGCTTCTATTTGAAATACAAATTTGTGTCCTATGCATGAAATTCTCCCAGAACAAGCCCATCCTTTTGCAGACTCTTCCTGAGCTAGTCTACTACCACAGTGGGAAAAAAAGTGCAAAGTACTTAGTTTAAGATTGCACATTTAGGTATGTGTCTGTGCAAACTGTCTCCTTTTTCCTCATGGCCCTCCAGTTGTTTATCCAATTTTTAGATTATAAGCTTTCCAAGAAGATATTGTAAGTTTAATGTAGCATTTGGCATCTACATATCCCAACTTTAATTGGCCACTAGACACAACCACCGTAATAAAAAAGCCTTTAGCCACACCAGCAGCTTCAGAGACTCTGAGGTAAGACTGCCCTGCAGCCACAGTGAAGAAGAATTTCATCTACAGACTTCCCACAAGACTGAATTTATACCCAAAGATCTGCTTTTGTTAGCAGAGCTTTCTATATAAAGCACAATCTTATCTGAATACTGGTGCCTCTACTATTTGAAAGTAATTGACAGGCTGGTGGTTAACTATTTCTACAGTTAAATTTTATTTATCCAAAAATGAAGTGTGATCCACTTTGAATATGGCTTGTAGTTTCTGAGTGTCATCATGATTCATTCTTTTTTCCCCATGATATTTTGAGTATATTATGGCATACTAAGTATTTGAAGGATTTTTTTTTTATATAGCAAATTAACTGCCTGTTAATTACTTTTGCTCTTTCATCAAGCAGTTTTGTTGGTTGCCTTTCCAGATGAATCATTTAAGTCAATTCAACAACTACATGACCAGACGAAGCAGATTTTAAGCAGCATTAAACACCACCTTAAAATATTCCCCTAGTTCTATGCCTTACAAGCCACGATCAGTGTGAATACATCACTGCACTGAATTTGACAGTGATCTACACTGTCAGAACTCGGTCTGAGGCATACATTTTAATGCATTTGTCATTAGAGGATCAATTACTTCCCAGATTTTCTTAGTGACAAAAATATACTGTAACCAAGTTTCTCAATAGTAAATAGTTACAAGAAAGAATAGAATAAGATCTTATCAGACTTTCCTTAAATATTCCAGGTTTGCAACAAAAACACTTTGATACTTCAGTCTCAAAAGTCAGTAGATTGAAATGTCTTTCATAATTTTTCCTGTTGATATTAGAGATAATTATCTTACATTATTTTAAGTTATTAGGTAAGTAGATACACCAAAAAGTTATATGTATCCTTGAGGTCAGTCTTAAAGGACACCTGAAAAACTTCAACGGGAGATTTCTGTAGATGTATTCATTTGTATTTTGCTATGGGCAAAGAAGCAGTGCAGTTTCTAACAAATCAATGCAAGCCAAACCAAAATTAGCAAATTGTCTGATATGACGAAACCAAGTTGAACACTCGCCTTCAGGAGGAGAAAGCTAGCAAAGCTAATAATACGATTTACTCTGCTACTACCAATCTGTTGTGGCATAATGTAGATGGTTCATTTAAAAAACCCAAAAATATTATGAAAACTTTAAAAATAATTTCAAATATCTTTTTTGCAGCTCACTCCCCTTACTCCAGCTAGGATCACATTGACTTACACACAAGTTCCTGAGATCTCCTACTGCTCCTTGTTGAGCTCTAGAGACCACTGGTCAGGCAGATAGATAGAAGGTCATCATGCAAGGCAAGACAAAACCTCAAATTGGGAAGCTATGCACTGAGTTATATTGTCTGTGCTCTACGACTACAAGAGCAGAAAAGTCTTACAGCTCAATACTAACCAGGCACTTCCAGGTAACAGACTTCCCATCCAGCTCTTCTTCCAGAAGTACAGCAACACATCTGTGTCCCCAGAGCAGGTACCATTGCTGAGACAAGAGCACAGTGTCACCACTGTCAAAAGTAGTAGTGTAGCACCTTGCTAGCAGTGTAAAAGGAACATGTGGACTCATTTACATCTCTGGCTGACTTTCGATAAGGCAAATTAAACATCTGTACTCTGACACTATGCTAACTTCAAGAACCTTCACAGCTCTACCTGGCAAAGAGTCAGTGTCTGAAGGAAACAAGAATTCCATGGGATTTTACCATCTCACTTCTACACCTAATAGTCTTTTTGGACAGCATCAAATGTGTAAGTTTCCCCCCCACACCTTCTAACTGGAGCAATAAGCTATATTTTTGTAAAGGCCAGTTTTGTGGAGCTAAGTGTGGCCATCGGCCTTCTGCACAAAAACTCCCTATTCATGGGAAGTTACATTCCTCCTGAACAGGATTCCTAAAGCAATTGGGGCCATTGGTATACAAGTACAGGAGCCTCATGGGGGTCCTAAGGAGTAGAAAACATGATTAAGCTTTCCATGTTTCATTCTGCAATGCAGCAGCAGGAAAAGCAGAGGAGAGAGACTATTGCTATATGTCATTCAGAAATAATGTATTTCAAACTGTTTTGTCATAAAGATATAATGCACATACCCTTCTTGAATGATAATAATCAATTTTTCTTTTTGAAATTTGCTCTGGACCCAAAGCAACACATTTCAACTACCACTTAACCCACCATATATAATAGGTTATATTTAGTGGGTCATAAGCAATGCTATTTTTGTTTTTAAAGTTATTCTGCGAAGTTGTTCTATAACTCCTTTCCAGCTTTTTTGCTTGCAGATATGATCCCTGATAGATTTATTAATATTCCAGATGATACAAGTGGCAGTCACAAATATTTTACACAAATTGATGACAGGCTAAGCTCTAGTCCAGGTTATTGTTTCCCCAATTAGAAGCAAGATGCATACATGTGCCAGAATAACCTATTTATTTCTTACAATCCTATATCACCAGGGCCTTTTCTTCAACTTGTCAGATGAAGTTCAGATTAAATATTAGCAGATTTATATCTGAAGTGTTATAAATATGAGTTTCTTTTTATGTACTTTTTTAGTGTATTTTGCTTCAGCTCATTACACATGTCAACACGATGAACTGCATGTGAGATATATATTGCTATATATAGTGAACATATTCCCTCTGACAAAGAATGCTAATGTATTCACAGGATTAAAAACTGCTAGAAAATACAATGTAGAGGGCTGGGGGTTTTTTTTATTTTTTTTAAAAGATGTGCTACAAGTTCCCAACCTGTCAAAAATCAGATAGTCTTCTGAACACCTATCCAGGTTTTCCTTTGCCAAATTCAGTTTAAAAACTAAATATTTTAATGCTTATTGGCATTTCAGACTTCATAAAAATGCAGTCAAGTAGGAAAGAGGATTAAACTTATCTACCAATAATAGTTGGGCCATAAAACTAGGTTACAAAATGACGATTTCTTTTTTAACACATTATTAAAACAGTATTGGAAGACATAAGACCTAGTGGAAAAAAACAGGCTAGATTCTGATTTGGCATAACCAGAGCATATCAGTAGTATCTTGGATCAAATCAGTGGTTTCTCTACACTATGAAAGAACTCTTTTCCAATTCATATGTAGTTCTATAAATCTCCAGTGGACTCAGTGCTTTGACACACATGGTGAGAGACTGAAACTTACCACCTCTTGCCCTCTGCTCACCTCCAAAGGCAACTCCATCCCATTGACAGGAACACTTGACCTACTCCTCAATCAGCTCTAGGACCATAATAGTTTCAGACAAGCATACTTTGGTAAGCTGCCTAGAAAATATGCAGTCATTCAGCAACGGATTCATGATCAGATTTGATAGCTCACTCTAAGAATGCAGCAAAAACCAAAGATTTCAATCAGAGTACAGTGATAGCACTTTTAACTTCGCTGTCTACACGTTACAGAGCCATGAGCTATCAGAGTTCTGAGTAATTTTCATTATCAATGCAGTAGCATTTTGCGTAGAACTGGATCACAGCTGCAGAATTCAAGACAGATATAATGTTTTGGAAATTCAGGGTCCACTTACAAAGTGAAGTAATCACCACAACACTTCTCCAAGTCTAGGCATGGTTCTCTGTGCACATCTGCACTTGATCCCCAGGCATCAGTCATGAAGTGACTTGGATCTACAACTGTTATGCTACTACATAACAAAAGTATTCCCAGCATTGAACAAAACCAAGCTAGCAATGACACCTTAAACAGTAACCTTTCTTCAGGTTCTGCTCAGCCCACAGTGGGAAGAGGATGGGGGTGGGAAGTTACTTATCTCCTGATGTATCTTTTCTCTCACCATATGAACAGAAATTACTCAAAATGAAGCCAAAGTATCAAAGTCAGAAGCACCTAATGCCAGGATCTTGACCCAGCCAAGTATAAAGTAGTGTTTGTACATCAAGGAGGTTCTAGCTTTTTGTTTATGGCTCAAATCCATCCCTGCTATTCTCAGCCATGCTGCTGACACATTGCCAGATCCATAAAAGGGATCATTTTAACACACATGCTAGAAAAATAGATGGTAAAGTACTGCTGATGTTGCAGTAACTGGAAGAACGTTCTCTATTCCTCAGCTGCAGAATAACATTATTTTTAGAGAGAAATATATCTAGCCATCACTGCAAGCGGAATCTATACAAAAATGCTGAACCTCTGGTTTTATTAAATCCAGTCCAATAGGAAGCAATGGATTGTGATGCAGACTTCCCGCAAAATACCTTTGTGCAGAAGCACTGTGTAATCAGTCTCTACTCCTGCACTCGATATGCAGTTCTGGCACAATATTCATGATTGCTGATTGCTCATTCATGGGATTTTTTTAAAAGGGAATTAGAGGATCACATCCTGGCATCCTTTCCAAGCATGAAAGCAGAGGGATTTCAATAAGCTTTCAAATCTAGAGGAATTTCTCCCCTGAGAGAGAGAGAGGCCACTACATTACCCTTATTATGTTCAAATCTTGTTTTACGGCCAAAGAGGAAGAACATCTTTCATTTGTATATAAAATACATATACCTAATGTATAAGGCTAAAAATAAGTTCTTGGCAATCTAAAATCCGAAGTCTAATCACTATTAGTTGAAATTATCACAGAAGAAAGAATGAGAGAAATTAACAACTTTTACCTTTCTGGTGTTATACTCACCCTCCCTCACACCTCTGGGACTTCAGGCAGGGGCTTCACTCTGCTCTTGGTCTGATCAGAGGCATCAACTTCCCTAGTCTTCTGCTGAGAGGAGTAAGAAGCTCATACTAATGGTTTCTTCTTCCTCACTCCAGGATGAGTTCAGGACGTTACTGGGGGTTTTTTTGTTTGGTGGGGTTTTGTTGGTTTTGTGTCTATGGCATTTTTTTAGTATACATTTGCCAACACTTCTGTGCCTTTTTACATCAGTCCACAGCTCTACATTAAATAGAGATTTAGCGTGTGATACCCTTTATGGATTCTGGGAACTACTACTTTGTTCTGTTGCCACCAAAACCAGTTTCACCCACCCAGGTGGTCTGCATTTTGTCGCATGACCACGACCAACTCACTCACAGCCTGTGCTGAACCACTTGCCACCCTGTGGGGCCCTCCTCCATCCCAGCTCCTCAAGGTCTCAGTTACCACACCACACACGAGGCCTGGATTTGTCTGTGTAACATCTTTGTACGAGCCATGATGTCACCAGATAAGGGTAAACAGTAGTAAATCAAATTTGCCACAAGCACTTAGTCAATTTGAAAAAAAACTGCTGTTACAGCAAAGCCAGATAACACAAAATTATAGATAGTCATGAAGGGTTCAGCCCAGGCAAACCTGAGAGGCCTCAGTCCTGAGATCTCACAATTTTAGTACAAAGATGATGGTCTGCTTTTGGCCATGCTGTATTGCCCTTGCTGCAGACTGCACCATTTATATTGTCCCTCTCAGCTGCACGACACAGGTTATATGAGTGTAGAGGAGGCCCAAAGTCAAGGAGAACTGGAAGCACATCATAGCATGGCTTGAAGCACTGGCCTTGGAAAGCCACTTTATGTAATATGAACATGGCACACATGGAACTGCAGAGCAGCCTTCCACATCACCATCACTATTGATGGAGTCAAACAGCACAGAGCACGCTCCCGGTGCTCACATTAAAGCAGCACCTCATTGCCAAAAATCTCATTTAGTGTACAACAAAACAAGCAACAAACAGAAGATTTCACCTAAACATGAGAAAAATCTGCTTTGACTTTTCAAATCAAAATTACGAGCTCTGTGCTTGGGCTTCATTTTTCCCCATAAAGCTACCTTTGTTTCACTGCGAGTTTGACCAGCACTGAAGGTCAAAATTTGTCCGTTGTGAGAAAAGCTCTTTATAAAAAGGTGAATGTTATTATATTATGCATTCAGTGAGATGAATATAGTACAGTTTACTAGTAGAGATTTTAGTATTTGAAGAATGAGGAATGAAGGGGAGCACACTTCGCTGCACACAAGCCTTGCAGCTGTTCGCTGTCTCATTTATCAGCGATGCTTAGATGATTTCCAGCACTGTGACACAGATGCATTTGTATTGTAGTATACGATACACATTTAAGGTATGCGATTCAGATGAGGGACTTCTCCTACAGATAAATGAGGAGAGAGAGGTAGCACTACAGAGAGGAAATTTCTGCACCTTCACAAACAGTTCATAAAAAGCATGCTCAATAACAAGAACAAGACTTCTGCTTTAAACATAAGAACCAGTGCAACTTAGGTACAAATATAATGGAACTGAAACAGAGCTGATAAAAACTAGTGACGTAGTTAAGAAAACTGAAGCTCCTTTCAACAGAAGAAAGATAGTAGTAACATAGCTGCCAAATTTTCAAGTGATGAAATACTATGCACTTTTTTCCTGCATACTAAACATAATCCAGAGATATGAGTAGACCTAGGTAAATCTCATCCTTTCATAAGGCTTTTTTCTTCTGACAGTATTTTCGTTTTACTATTTCTATCCAGGCTTTCCTACATTCTGATTTCAGTTCCAGAAAACAATTGCAGAGGTCAATAAAACAGTATTTGTCCTAACACTACAGCATTCTGTTGAACTCTGTCCTGAGAGCCAAGCAGGAGTCTAAATTGACATAATTTTATCTCCCAACTGAATATCTTTAGGGTGCAGTTCACAATGCAGCATAGTTTGAACATCAAAAAGTTTAATTTGACGTCTCTAACCCCAACCTGAAGTTACACACCAAATTCCCATTTTTAGTCCAGTATTCATCTTTACAGACAACCTTTGCATTAGTCATCATGCAACTATGTAGTATGTGTTCAGGCCCAGTATTTTGGCCTATGACGAAGAACCTTTGCAATTTGAAAACATTAAAGCATAATATTCAGATGCGCTATACTGCATCAGCTGAAATAGGTAGCAATGTTTACTTAAGTCATATCTTCACAGAATCACGGAATGGTTAGAGTTGGAAGGAACCTTAAAAACCACCTATTTCCAGACCCCTGCCATGTCCAGGGACACCTCCCACTAGACCAGGTTGCTCAAAGGCTCATCCAGCCTGGCCTTGAACACCTCCAGGGATGGAACATCCACAGCTTCTCTGGGCAACCTGTTCCAGCACCTCACCACCCTCAACAGTAAAGATTTTCTTCCTAATATCTAATCTAAATCTCCCCTCTCTCAGTCTAAAACCATTATCCCTCTTCATCACTACATTCCCTGACAGAGTCCCACCCCATCTTTCCTGTAGACCCTCTTTAAACACTGAAAGACTGCTACAAGGTCTCCTTGGAGCTTTCTCTTCCCCATGCTGGGCAACCCCAACTCTCTCAACCTGTCTTCATAAGAGAGGTGCTCCAGCCCTCTGATCACATTTGTGGCCCTCCACCAGACTCAATCTAACAGGTCCAGGCCCTTCTTATGTTGGGGGCCCCAGAGCTGGGTGCAGGACTCCAGGTGACCTGGAGCTGGGGTCCCACCAAAGCAGAGCAGAGGGGCAGAATCATCTCCCTAAACCCGCTGGTTACACTTCTTTTGTTGCTGCCTAGAATATGCCTGGCTTTCTGGACCGCAAAAGCATATTGCCAGCCCATTTTGAGATTCTGATCAACCAGGAATCCGCCTCCTGCTCTCAATCCATTCTCCACCCAGTATTTGTGCTCAGGGCTGCCCCAACCCAGTGCAGGACCTTGCACTTAGTCTTGTTGAACTTCATGAGGTTTGCACAGGCCCACCTCTCAAGCCTGTCATGGTCCCTCTGGATGGCATCCCTTGCATCCCTTCCCTCCAGTGTGCTGACCACACCACACAGCTTGGTGCCATTGGCAAACTTGCTGAGGGTGCACTCGATCCTGCTGTCTGTGTTACTTACAAAGATGTTAAACAGTTCCAGCCCCAGTGCTGCTCCCTGAGGAAGACCACTTGCCACTCGTCTCTGCATAGACATTGGGCCATTGACCACAATTCTTTGAGTGCATTCATCCAGCCAATTCCTTACCCAGAGAGTGGTCCATCTGTCAAATACATACCTGTCCTGTTTAAAGAAAATTATGTTATTTTCCTTCATCACAGAGCAATATACTGCACTGGAGTATCTTTCACACGTTCCTGCTGTTTCACAGAACTGCAACCCAGATCTCCACATCAGGCTTACTGAGTTTGTTTGGAATGTTTTCTGCTTGAGGAGATCTGGCCCTTCCAGGTCAGCCTGGGAAACCAAAGTCTGAGCAAGTATGACTCAAAATGTAACGTAATGAAGAAAACAAAAATCACGTAGAACTTGGCTTTCAGTGATGGCTAGGTTTCAACTTTAACCCAATTTTCTGTGCCTTATACATACAGAGGCCACATAATTGTTAAAGAAGAAACAAGGAACTCTCATATCTGTTCTCAGAAATGCAAGGTTGCAATGCTTCACCACCACCACCCCCCTCCCTGGATCTACCTCTGAGAGTTGGAGTGCCCTAATGATATCTAGAAGATACCTAAATCTCATCATTTAAGATTTGCATGCTGAAAGAATTAAACCCCATGCTGCTCTGGTTACACAGCAGCTTCAGGGCCTTCGCATGGGAATGCCCCTCCTGACCCTGCTGCCACAATTTGTCAATCGCCCACAGTATTCATTACCACAGATACCTGCAGGGGACAGCTCTAAAGATGTCTCACGCAGTACAACACAGCAGCAGCAGCATTCCATCAATTTTGGGGTATAATGGACCTTCAAGCCATCCATAGCAGATGGTTGCTGAAGCATGAAAAAGAACATTCCTCATAAACAGGGGCTGGCTGAAGACAAGAGGTGCTTTTAATGCCAGCAGAAGAGCCTGCTGGGTCTGTGCTAAACCTATAGAACAATTATGTTTAATGGTGTATGGAAAGACTATTAGCAGCAGCTAGGGCTAAAATCAGTTTCACAGAATTCATATATAAGATGACGTTTGGAGTCTCCACCATGGCCTACAGAGTCCATCTAATCATCTAAAAGCATTCCAGCGAATTGCAATAAAATATTTCAAAATAAATCACAGGTTTGATTTCCATTTAAAAAAAATAATAATAATAAACAAAAAAAACCCAACAACGCTAGGTTATGGTTATTTGTGTGTGCATGTGTCAAGTGAAATAAAAATGTTCAGAATTTTAAAACTTCATAGAATGCTAGAAGTGTAATACAGGTTTCCTTACATAAAAGCAAGAAAAATGAGCAAGAGCATTTATTAAATCATTTTCAATTAGGAATAAGACCATTATGATAGGTCTGATTTGTATTCTAAATGTATTTTGCACAATTACTCATGCTTTTGAGAAAAGCTAATGAGAAAAATTAAACAAAGAATAAAATGTAGGAAATACGAATGAAATTATCTCCAACTAATTAATCAGTCATTTCCAGACAAGAAAATACCTATATAAATTCATACTCTTTTAAAAAAAAATAAAATATATTATTTCCTGTTGAGCCTTAAGGCTCAAGAAGACTATTAAAGGCATTTGAGATGATTTGAACGCTATCTAGTTAAAAAAGAGCGTGCAAATAAGAAGGAAGAGGCTAAGCTTTACTTGAGGAGATAACTTCTGAAACTGGAATTCTACTTGGAAGACACGTGTTCTCAACCATGTCATTCATATTGTATAAAAAACACATAAAATACAAAAAATATTACAGTGGGGTACCTTTTAAACCCCAAGATAGCAAAAGGGGGTAAAGGCCATCATTGACTGCTGCCAGTCCCTTCTTCTCCTGTATCACAATTCTACTCTCTGACACGAAGTGAAACATTCAAAAAGGTTCTGGATGTGTACAGAGTCTTTCTAAAAAGTTTTAGAAGATGATGGCACATTTGAGACACATCTTCATGTTCCACTTGATCCTCCCTTACACATAATTACATATTACTTTTACATTTCTTTAACATCTTTGTCAGAGACATGGACAGTGGGATAGAGTGCACCCTCAGCAAGTCTGCCGATGACACCAAGCTCGGTGGTGCAGTCTGGAGGGAAAGGATGCCAACCAGAGGGACCTGGACAGGCTTGAGAGGTGGGCTAGTGCAAATTGCATGAAGTTCAACCAAGCCAAGTGCAGGGTCCTGCGCCTGTGACACGGAAACCCCAGGCACAAATACAGGTTGGGCAGAGAATGGCTGGAGAGCAGCCCTGAGGAGAAGGACTTGGGAGTGCTCATGGATGAGAAGCTCAACACGAGCTGGCAGTGTGCGCTGGCAGCCCAGAAAGCCAACTGTATCTTAGGCTGCATCAAAAGAAGCGTGACCAGCAGGTTGTGGGAGGTGATTCTTCCCCTCTACTCTGCTCTCCTGGGAGCCCACCCAGAATATTGTGTCCAACTCTGGAGTTCTAAACATAGAAAGGACATGGATCTATTGGAACAGGACCAGCCGAGGGCGACAAAGATGACCAGAGGGATGGAGCATCCACGAAGACAGGCTGAGAGAGCTGGGGCTGTTCAGCCTGGAGAGGAGAAGGCTCCGGGGGACCTTCTAGCAGCCTTCCAGTATCTGAAGGGAACCTACAGGAGAGGTGGAGAGGGACTTTTTGTCGGGAAGTATAGTGATAAGACATGGGGTAATGGTTTTAAATTGGAAGAGGGGAGATTTAGATTAGAGACTAGAAGGAAGTTGTTTACTGTGAGGATGATGAGGCAGTGGAACAGGTTGCCCAGATAAGTTGTTGATGCCCCATCCCTGGATGGGGCCTTGAGCAAACTGCTCTAGGGAGAGGTGTCCCTGCCAACAGCAGAGGGGTTGGAACTCAATGATTTTTAAGGTCCCTTCCAACTCTAACCATTCTATGATTCTATGGTATTTTCTGTGTACGGAAATCAAAAGGTATATAAGAAGTGTTTCAATAAAGTGTTTCCTCAAGACACTTTTGGAAACTTCAGGTAGTTAACCAGGTTAATTTGCAGGATTACAAAGAGATATTAAATAACAAAATACATTATGAATTGGCAGGTATCAATAACCTCAGTTATAAAAGAGCTGTGGATTTTTAAGAAAACTTAGTATCTTGTGGGCTGCACAAGTTCCAGGTGCTGCCTTCCTTTCCAATGGAAAATAAGTGTATTACTATTGCAGACAAAGTCTGTCCTGCTTTTCCTTTCTTTGTAAGCCACACAGAAACAGTTATACCAGCTGTTTTTACCTTTGAAGTAATTAACTGTAATCTCATCAGCTGCTTTGGAATCTATCAAATACTAAGACATTTGCAGCAACAGTCTAGAACCAGACCACTAAGATTGGGAGTGCCCACCCATACAGTCCATCTCTGTGCCAGGCACTGATGTCCCAAAGACACCACATCTCATCTGCTTTCAAATCTGCTCTTGCATCACTTTCTATTATGCACTAAGCCCTCTGCAATAAAGCAAACTGAAGTAGAAGTTGGTTACCACACTACCTAAGACTGAAAACCGCTGGTCTTCAAACCCTGATTTACAAGTGCGTCAGACATCCCTGCCCCGGGGACAGAAACATCCATCAAAGCAACACAGCAAACGGCTGGGGACAGCAACAGCATCTGTTGTCGTGTCTGATTCTCATCCCCTCCCATGTCTCTCAGAGCCTGTATTCTCCAACAGGGATTAGGGTAAACCAGAATATACCTTTGTGTCTGCAACATCACAGCAAAGTCACCAATTTCAAAATGGGCCATTAATTTTTGTTGAGCAAAATCAGAAGCAACCCACTGAAATATATGTTCATGCCTTTCTCTGTTTCAATGGTATGCCAAAAATACTTCAATATTTAAGAGGATTCCTAGACATTGACTACTAGAAATACGTTCAGAGCTCTACAATAAATCTGCATTTAAACAAATACCAATGAACACATATTAACTTAATCTGAATAGTAGGAGTAAATAGCAAGAAAGTTCAGAGGCAGAATAATTGAGGGTAGGTATGTCTAATTTGAAATCACACAATTAAAAGCATTATGATCAAATATCTTCAGTGACAATGAACTTAAAAGTAGTGTTATGTCATTGTGGAGATCAAATACTCTAAGATGAGATGACTTGAGCACCTTAATGAACTAGCTAGTTACTTGCATTTTACTTGGAAAAGCACCAATTTGCTGCCAGACGCAGCACATGGCTATCTTCACCTAGACTTCAGCATGTGATTTTGTTTTTAATTTTAACCCTTGGACACCATTTTTTCAAGACAATGAGCTACAAGAAACATAACCAAACTGGAGGCAAGTTTTTATCCAAATATGACTGACAAATAGTTATTTTGTTACTGGAAAATAAGATAGAAGAATCACCAAACAGATGAATGGAGCATGAGTGACTTCCAAAACAATTTCCCTTTACATAATACTAAATCAACTGCAAACAGAACAAGTGGGTACAGGGAGCATTCCCAGTATGAAAGGCACACTATGGAAACACAGACTATAGTACACAATTGTGTTTACATATGGTGATGGCGAACTGATATTTTTAGAAAAGTTTGAGATCGTTTTACATTTGAGGTAGTAGCAGATGATTAGAGCAAGTAATTCTTTTGCAGATTTAGAGTTAAGCTTCAGCCTGAAGATTTTAGCATATTTTACTTAGAAGAGCAGAACTACCCATATCTTAACATCAGGCTACATCTAGTTTCATTGATTACGAGATAACGCTGTAGGAAGAGTACTGCAGATGACAGCTTGCCCTTCCTGGAGCTCAAATATGCCGAGTTTTAGCTGGTAGTATTCTGCTAAAGCCTTACTCTCTTCAAAGCATTCTGAGGTCTCTTACAAAGCACTTGAAATACAATTAAGTATATTTTTATATGCTTTTGCACATAAAGTCTGCATGTTTCAGCCAAAAATATCTTGGCTTTTACCCAACAGTTTCTGAATTGATGCAATTGCTTTGCAGGAAACAACACTGGCTGAACTCCTTTCAACAGTTGTTTCCCAGAGGACAATACAGACTTCTGAGATTTTGCCTACAGGGAACAATAGAGCACAAAAGAGAGGTTACATGGACTTTAACTTTCCTAGGCAATAGAAGACATTTCTACCACCACTGTAAGAGGGGTGGGGTGGGGTGGTTGTTTTTATTTCCTTTATGTCAGTTGGGTTTCGTGGTTGTTTTTTTTTTAATCATTCAATTTCAATTAGGAAAGCCAATTCCATTTAATTGGTAGCCTTGCACGTAACTAATTTTTGCTCTGTTATCACTGATTCCACATAAAGTATTGCTGGTAAAGAAGGATGTATTGGGTTGCTAGTCAGGAAGCACATCTCAGGTTGCATCTGAGGAACCTGCTCATAAACTTGCTTGGAGAAAGTATTTTAGAACATATTTTTAGTTCTAGGAAATTGGTATCTTTGGAAAGAATGCCAACTTGCAAAGTCAAATTTCCTAGTTTTTCTGAATTATAGGAAAAATACCACCTAGAAAACATGCTTATGATGGCAGCAAGTTTGCTCAATGTTTCCTTGCTGGTTAAATAAGCACCGTCTCAGAGGGTCTGAATAAAGGAACAGATCAACTGACAAAATTCACTTTGTAGTTCTCGAAAAGTTGGTTTGGCCATTTTCTATCATAGTTTATTTTGGCCAACATTGAATATCAGATTCCAGCTTGATTTTAATAAAATAAGATTAAATCAAGAGCTTTAAATATCCAAGTGAAATGAAAAATCAGGAGCTGGAACCAAAAGGATTGTAACATATCATACCATTTTCTTGCAGCAGCTCACGAGGTAAGAGGTAAATTCCATCTTGCACAAACTTCAGCAATGTTATCAAGTGCAACTCACAGAATGAAGGACTGACATAAACATGGGTTACAAAAAAAGAAAAAAAGAAAAAAAAAAAAAGAAAACAACCACCATAGACTACTCCTTATTTTGAAATGTAGCATCTACCAGCCACACAAACCTTACAGAATTCAAACAGACAGCACAGCAGCAGAAGAACAAGTACCGAGATGTGTAAAAAAGGGAATCTTCCAGGGGATGGAAATTCTAGCAACCCCTCTCTCAAGCATATATTTGAGAGCCACTATTTTCTTTATGTATGTTATTCAGTCCAGTCCTTTATTTTCTTTTCATCTCAGATAATTTTTTTAAAAAACTTCTCTATCACCACAATCAATGCTGCTTGGGCTCTTTCCCACCCACTGAAATCACAAAGGATGAAGGAGTTCATCTAATATATAAGAAACAGCTTTAATAAAAAGAGTTGCATAATGTAAGTCATAGTAAGTGATACATTTTTCTAGAAGCAAGGCCATAAGATTCATGAATACAGGTGTGAGTGGCAAGGTGAACATTTTGCAGCTGCACTTGTTTTATTGAAGATACTTTCACATGAAACAGGATTGGCAGGAAAACTGCAATAAATGCTTAGCATAAAACCATTATATAAGTGATATATAACAATAATAATAAAGTATTAGTACAGCGAAAGCTATTTTTAGCAGTAAAAAAAAAAAAAAAAAAAAAAAAAAAAAGTTTTGAGAAAATATCTATAACCATAAAGTACTGGGAATCTATAAACATAAAGTACTAGAAAAGTCTGAAGTTCATAGTTGCAATCTTCAGCAATGTATTTTTTTATAGCACAGCTCTTGATCATTTGAATCAATAAAGCTCCTAATGGCAAAACCAGAGCCAAATCATTTTATTCAGCATGGTCCACCCACCACATAGGCCAAGCAATGGGGATCACCCCCCCAGGCCAAAGGCAGCATCTCCAGATCCTGATGGGTCACATCCATAAGGGAAGCTCATCTCCTGCCACCTTCTCTGCACCTACATGTGGAAGCAACAGGTTTGGCTGCCTTCAGCCGAAACCCACAAGTTCTGCCCACACTCCACCCAGCCAGGCTTCCAAGTAGTCCTGATTTTACTTCATCTTCCAGAAGGTGTGTTATCCCTTTATTCCAGTTTCATTAGAATTACTGTTTTCCCCTCTTAGCATCAACTTTACAGGTCAATTATGTATTACATTACTAATATTATTACAAATAGATTAACAATTATTAGTTACATTAATAACTACTTAAATATTTTGTTTGCATTAGGAAAGTTAAAGATTTACTTTTGCTCCTAAATGTAAAATATTTACTGACTATATATAAAGTGAAAGCAGAGAATTAAAGTCTTCTGAAAAAGGAGATTACTACCACACAAAAATGCAACTATAGTTTAAGAATGCATTTGTTTGAGGTTTGTTTTGGTGGGGTTTTGTGTTGTTTGTTGGGGTTTTTTTTTTTTTTTTGTTTTAAATACTGAAAACTTTCAAGTAGACTGTTTTTGCATCATTAATAGCCCCCATGTTGGTTTTCAGGTTTCTCCCTCACCACACTATTATTAAATTGTTTGTAAAAATTAAAATTATTTCTTCAGAATGCTGTCAGAAAAACTCGAGACAAGATAGCTTATTTATTACTTTGAAGAAATCATACAAAACACTGCAAGTTAGGAAAATTACTCAAAATGGTAATGCAAAGTCAGTGGGGAACCAGCTCACTTCATTAAACGTATGCATCAGAACCCTCTTAGAAATTAAATTGGCTTACTGCAATCCATAATATTTACTGTAGCGTGTTGTCTCAGGTTCTCTAGTACAAAGTACTAAATAAAACAAAACCAGTCACCATCCCTCTTCCAAAAGTGTTACATTTCCCTTGCATTTAATTTATAAATCATTAAAAATAAATTGATTAAGGTATATTCCCATGGTTTATGAAACAATTCGCTTTTTTTTCACCTACTTCTACCAATTACTGCAAAATACCAAATAAATACCAACACCATAAATTACATTAACTAAACCCCAAGATTTCCCCATAAACTGGTTCTTTCACACCAACTATCCACAGCAAAGTACTAGCAAATCCCACAACAGCTAATACTAAAGCAAGTCTGCTCCTCCCTAGGGTCTGGCACACTGAAGACTGAGGCCAACACACAAAACACTGCCTACAGACTCCTTTTGGAAGGAGACAAAAGCATTGATTTAGAGAAAGATGGCAGGAATATCAAATTAGATATTTAAGATCCGAAGTAAAGAGCTCTGTGAGGAAGGTCACAAATCTGGGGATTAGGAGAGCTGTCTGCAGGTATCGCAAGTGACAAGATGTCTTTAATTATAAGAACTACTTGAAGTAACTGCTTTCTCACCTCCGCTCATAAAACCTTAAATTTTGCATTTCTAGAGACCAGTCACTTGCAGAGGCCAGATTTCAAGTTCAGGAGAAACCTCTCACCAGCGAGGTTTAACACCAAACACAAACTGCACCATGCTCTTGGTACCCTACTGCTCTTGATTATAGACACACAGTAATAGCTTTGGCTGAAAATTTATATACTTGGCCCTAGAAATACCTTCTCACTCCTGCAACACTAAGGTATTTGCTAATGGATCTCATACTACTTGGAGACATAGAAATCTCTCAGAGGTCATCACATTTGGCTTCTCAGAAAGCATGGAGATGAAAAGTCTAGGGTTTTCTGTCCTCTTCCAAGTCACCAGCATGTGGATACAGACCCAGCTTCAGCTTCGGACAGAAAACAGCCCCCTGAGCAACACAGTACTTCCTTGTGCATCCAAAGACAAACCAAAATGTGAATTGTGCTACTGAGACCCAACAGTTTTCAGAGACTTCCTCCAGTGGTATCATCCTTTTCTTTCAGAAAAACATCAGAGCTGACCACACAGAACTGAACAAAGTGACTACCTCCATAGAGAGGCAAGCCAAAGAGTTCCCTCAAAACCCAAAAACAAGGATTTCATTTCACACTCTTGCACCTTAACCAACACATGGCATGAAAGAAGACTGTTACTCTAGTTAGAAACATAAGAGAGCATCTAATAGGAACACCTATTTCATGGATAAATTTGCTACCTGCCTTCTCAGTAAAACACAAGTGTTTAAAGCAGATAACAAGAAATTGCTCTGTCAGGGAAGAGTAGATTATTATTAACTAATGCAATCATTAATCCTTAATTAGTTGGTTTAGGCATCTGCAACAATCTTGCTTAAAATCCAAGGAAGCATCCTCACTATACATAAATACCATCAATTCAGTTACCACTATGTATTATCATAGTACACCTACATAATAATCACTGAATTGTCAGAGTTGGAAGGGACCTCTAGAGGTCATCTAGTCCAACTCCCCTGCTGAAGCAGGATTGCTCAGAGCACATTACTCAGGACTGCATCGCAGCAAGTCTTTAAAATCTCTGGAGAAGGGGACTCCACAACCTCCCTCGGCAGCATGTTTCACTGGCTCTGTCACCCACACTGTAAAGAAGTTTTTTCTCATATTTGAATAGACTTTCCTGTGTTCCAGCTTGTGCCCATTGCCCCTCGTCCTGTCACTGGGAACCACTGAGAAGAGTCTGGCTTCATCCCTCTTCAACTTACTCTTTAAGATACTTGTAAACATTAGTAAGGTCTATTTGCTCTTCAAGCAAACAATTCAACTAGCACAAGATTCCTAGTACCTTCCAAATACTTAGCAAGTCAAAAAATCAACCCTGACTACATAATATTCACATATTACTTTTCATAATGAAAGAAGCATTTATATTATGTCAAAGTTTATCATCTATATATCAGAACAACGATGATACAGCATTAGCATCCTGTTTGTTACTCCACGAGATACATCTTATTGCATGCACTGTTCTGGAGCTTCCTGGGCATCAGAGTCCTACGTAAGGCTCAGCACCTTAGGGGCCACAGGACATTAACAATCCCATTTCCCAAAAAGACCACACTCAAGCCATAGCTGTAACCAGCACTGGTGTAGACAATCAAGGAAATAAGTAAATCTCCTTCAAAGCTAAATGAAAATGGAAAGCAATCCTAACTAGTTAGCACTTTGACAGCTGGTCAAGTTTTGGCACTTAAGGCAAGGCAGAGATTAGGACATTAACAGACAATGTTGTTAGGATTAACCAACAGTATGAGCACAAAATACTGTAGTAGTCATGGGCTCAGTCTTTACTTAAGAACTGTTCAAGCAAACAATTCAGTCTAACCACTGTAGGACTGCACTGAGAAGTGCTCTGAACTGGCACGCTAAGCAGAAGTATGAGAAATTTTCTAATTATGCCTTAAAGATATTTTGGATGTGAAATGAAGTCAGAGAACAGTTATGAAGAACTTAAGAAGAGGTCTTGTAAAGTCCACCTGGAAGTGAAAAGCAGTTGGCCTGAAAGGAGGAAACAACCAAGGCAGAGGCGTTAAGGAGTGATGAAGTAGAAAAGATGCTCCAATGAGAAATGTGTTTTGTTTCTTCATATTTCTCCATACCAGCCCAAAGCACGTGTCTCCATACGTGACAAGCGAGCAAGCCGTAGCAGCAAAAATTAAAATGCATTGATTTTTTGCCAGATAAATATTTGTTTTAGTGAAAATCTATTGCAATTACTTAACGTATCCTTCTTCAATAAAAAAATAATTAATCTAAAAATACATAGACTGGCTGCAGCGGCAGAACAATTATAGTGCTTACCCTGTATGAAATGATTGGTCCTTGTGATACCCTTGAATTTTGCCCTTTAGAAAAACTTAAGAACAGTGCAGATATTTCCCACCACTGGGGTGGGGGTTTTTCCAAGTCGATCTCACCTAAATTCATTGTTGGGTGTATATAACTATCTTCCTGTCTGCTTTTCGGCTTTCAACCACTAGTTTAAATCAACACAAATGTGGTCACAATTCTTTGCCCAGAAGTTTGATCTTTGTGATTAAGATTCCCTTTCAAAAGCATTTTTTTTTCCCACCATCAGTGTTAATTACACAGTACACAAAATGCTGATGCAACACTTTCACATAAGCATCACCAGCCTTTTCTACACAAGCCAAACTCTACACCTGGGGACACTGCTACTGAACCCAGCTGAATACTGCCCTTCATTCTTCACCCACTGCAAGTACTCGAGCTTCAGACAATGTCTCAACTCACAATCAAACAGTGAATGAGCAAAACTGTTATTTTGTATACATTCTCACTTTGTACAAAAATACTACATCTGTCTTATACATGCACTTCTCCACACTTCAGATAACTCTCAAGGCAGGCATCTCAAATCTGTCATACATAACTAGTATGAGGCTCGTAGTACCTTCCAACTACTTAGTAAGTCAAAAATTCAACTCCGACTGCATTTTGAGTTAAGGAAATATATTATGGAACCCCCAGTTTTCCAGATGTCAAGTCAAAATGCATCCAGTTTTAACAAAAATCTAGTTACAGAAAAAGGAAAAGGCACCCAGGAAAGATACAGATCTATATCATGAAATTAATTATTTCTATAAGTAACTACAGAGAAATAATTCATATGACTTTTTTCTTCTTATTTTAAGAGGTCAGTATAGTCTTATTATTCCACTAATGTTCCCAAATCCGTGTAAATTAATATTCTTACAGGAACTAAAAGTAAGGCTCCATTAGGAACCTTGCAAGAACTGAACAAACATGTTCTGATACCCTCATTCTCTCAACTCTTTCCCAGATTAATAAACACACTGACTTCATTAAGAGTCAAAATGAGAAACTATTCTTCAAAAAGGAGTACACACGCTTAAGATGCCAGTGAAACAAATTTATTTTCAACTTCCAGTGCATGAGGAACTACAAGCATACTGATATATGCTATGCTGCAAGTGATAGCCTTTTGCTAATGCTGCTAATTACCCATTAAACGCTTGCACAGTTTTACAGAACTATTAACTAAACACAACACCAGGCAGACAGTTTACCATGTTGTTATTGTTACATGAAGTCAGGTGCTTTTAGATTATACATTTGACTAAAACAAGTCAGGAAGCAAGCCCTCTTGTAACACATTTCTGGACACATGAAGTGTGAGGATGGTGAGACAGTGGAACAGGTTTCCCAGAGAAGCTGCAGAGGCCCCAGTCCTGGGAGTGTTAAAGACCAGGTTGGATGGGGCTTTGAGAAACCTGGTCTAGTGGCAGATGTCCCTGCCTACAGCAGGGGGTTGGAACTCAATGATCTTTAAGGTTCCTTCCAACTCTAACCATTCTATGATTCTAAGTAGCAAAAAACAACTAGAAGCAGTCAGGAAGATTTTACTACAGAGCCACCATATGTGACCAACCCCACCATCTTCTGTAATAAAGTGACCACATTTGTGAATAAGGGAAGAATACCAGATTGCACTTACTTTCTCTTTAGCAAGACTTTCAACAAGAGTCTTAGATACAAGTTCTGATATTATACTCTACATGAACAGATAGCTGAAACGTTTGGATGACCAAGCTCCAGAGGCAGCAGTTAATGGGTTAACCATCTCTCTAGATGGAGATTAGTAACAGGCAGGGAAAACATTATTCACCTTGCATACCTGCAGCAAGGTCAGGCCAAAGGCAATAACATAGGTAAGAAAAATCTCTAGGGAATACAAATGAAGAAGGTGTCCACCCATGTATTGTCAAGAACACATCAGGAGTTATCACCAGTTACTTTGCCATCTTCCCAAGAGTCCAATAGGAGCACAAGGGCTCCCTAGGCTGCAGCTGAAAGAAAGACTTCTGTGTTGTTCTCAAGTAATTTGAATGATAATCCACCTGGAAGAGAGATACTTTTATCTTTATTTCTCACACAGCAGGATTACCTCGAGTTGCATTAAGGCTTGCTATGCTTCAAGGTTTGCTTGAAAGTTGTGAGAAATGGTGATATAACAAGCTCTGGGAAACCCTTGCATCCTCCAGATGGGAATCAAGCTTACTGTAAGTTTACTACGAATTTTTAGCTAAGCCAAGTTTCAGTTTGAGATATTCACCTCATTTTTGGCATTACTCGCTCCCGAATATCGCTCTACAGCATTCTGGCAATGCTCAGCCCCACAGCATACAGTCATCTTCACTTGATCTCAGCAAAAAAAACCCCTTCAGAGCTGATTTTGGAAGCATTTCAAAAAAACATCACCATAATATTCTTAGCAACAGTTTCCTGTGAGGAAAGATTCATTTTTCACTAATGAAGTGCTAATATATAAATAACTATTTATTGAAGCTGAATATTAACAATGAACACAGTAATAAATAGCACAAACAGTTGTTTAGTATATAATCCTTTGCAATTGTAGTTTTCATTAATTTGTATTTTGCTACAGCAATTCCCTTCACAGACTGCTGTGAAGTTCCAGTTGTGCAGCGATTTGTATTCCATCTGAACATTAACTGATTCTAAACAGAATTTTTGAGGTTTATATCATCTGTAAACCACTAATGCTTTTATAGCTCAGGAAAACTTTTTATTAATGGATTTGGTATTGCCCATGGACAATATGCTTGCAGTACACAACAGAAGATTCATTGAAGTCGCTGATACTTTTATTTTAGGTTTAGTTATTTTGTGTCAATTTTCAATAAAATAATCTGGTCAGAAAAGGTATTTAGAAATAAAGTGCTGAAATGAAAACCAGAGAAAGGGCAATTAACAGCAATTCCCAGAGTGGGAGGTACAGAGGGGTGAAGGGAAAAGGAAAAAAACAACACATAACAAACATCATAGAAGTGTAGAAGTTTCATTTTTCAACATCAATGACACTGCTGTTGTCATTATTAATATGTCTGCTTGCATTACTGGTACTTTATTGCAGTTAACAGCTGATTTCCCATGCTACCTCACTCTTAATCTATGTCTTTCTTTATTAAACCCTTAATAAGTGAGCAAAGACAGTACTCTTTATTAATGCCTTCCAATGAAGGCTGGATGTTTCATTGGTTTAAACAAACACCAAGAGTTACATAAATACTTAGAAATGTTCTTATACAAAAATTAACCCATGCAATTCATGCCTTAATATCCATAAATTTAAAGATTCTATGGGGTAATTGATTTTCAACCCGTATTTTATTTAAAAATGGACAGAAGGATTCATTTCATTTGCATGAATGTATTCAGAGTCACCAATCCAGCATCTTTGTGCCTGAAGGCTCACATACTGATACTTGTGTTGGTTTTTACACTGAATTTAATAGTCAAACTGATTCTCAGTAATTTAACAACAAAAAAAAATCTTACTCCAC
The DNA here is from genome assembly GCA_013400375.1 of Thinocorus orbignyianus. NCBI lineage: Eukaryota > Metazoa > Chordata > Aves > Ciconiiformes > Thinocoridae > Thinocorus > Thinocorus orbignyianus. The sequence goes on from VXBW01004970.1 coordinate 192,713, forward strand.
CATTACCGTAAAAATAAAATATCTATTTAAGGATAACTATTTTTTTTTCCAGAAAGTACTACAGAAAGCTTTTTCAAGCTATTTCAAGGAAATTAAGAATACAACCCAAAGTATGGAAACAGCTGTTGTAAGATGTTACTATTTCATTACCTGTAAAAACACCCAAAAGAAGTGACCTCTGTCACATTCTTCTCATACAAAGAGTAGAAGTGCCAGAACTGCTGGTTCTCAGACTTACTTCCCCTGCCCCTTTATTTGCTGTTTCAAAAAAAAAAAGTCATTAACTGAATATGCAAATGTGAACAATATTATGTTAGGCTGCTGTCCTGGTTTCCAGCAGGGACGCGGTTAATTCTCCCCTGGCTCTGTCAGGGAACAGCTATTCCATCCCATCTGTACCAGGCCCAGGGGCAGCAGGGAGCTGGCCGGGTAGGGGAGGGACAACGACAGGAAATGGGAGTGGTGGCGGTGTCCGGATATATATGGGAGCAGCCGGGCCGCAGGCGCGCGACATCGGCAGCGGTCGGGAGGGCGCGGGCTGGGGTCGGTATCGTACTCGTGTTTGTATCCCCCGTCTGTGTTATTGTTTCCCTGCAATACCTGTTGTTCTGGTAAACAGTTTTCTTTTGTCCCAACCCACGCGTCTGCCTTTCTTTTTCCTTCCCATCCTCTCCTCACCGGGCTGCCACATGGCTTCTTGTTGCCGCCGAGGCCAAACCACGACAGCCGCACACTATCAAGTAACTGTTTATGTGGCAGTTTCGAAAACAGATTAGATGAAGGCTTTCAAGAAACTGCCTGAATAATTCTCTTAGGGCTGACTACACCGATCTGAGAAGGTTACTCAGATTTACCTTTCTTCCCTGTTAGAGCAATGAAAAACAGTGACACTTATTTTGCATCCCAACCAATTGCTTTGGTAAAGAAACTGAAATTCAGCGAAAACATACTGGACTACAAAACTTCGAGGGAAGTAACAGAAAACATCTGCTAATGCTTATGCTAGCCCAAGTTGTTTTCTCTTGTGACAGTTTTCTACTATTGTTCCAATGGAAAGCTGCACAAAGCCAGCTTTAGTCAATATTTTCCTACAGTAAATAGGCCTCTTGATGTATCACTGAAAAATAAGTAAAAATGGTAACCTGACTTTAACTGACAACAAAAGTACTTGATAGCAAATGGCTATTTGGATAAATTAAGCTGGAAGTTTGTGCCCAGTACGAGGTATAGCTTTTACTGCAGCAGAAAAAGGGAGTGCAAGTTTCAGGTCCGTCATGTTTTTTTTTTTTCTTCTGGAGATGTAATCACCCAAACATCTCATCCATCACAAAAAAAAAAAAAAAAAAAAAAAAAAAAAAAAAAAAAACAAAA
>VXBW01004970.1:194212-217323 GCA_013400375.1 Thinocorus orbignyianus
CCCAAAACCAGCTACTGCATTCAGTTTCTTTGAGACTTAGATGAACAGTGATGATATGTCATTTGACTTTGAGAGGCTCTGGAAAGTCATCCATCACATTCTATAAAGCTTTGCATACCACCTTGTGCACAGAAGATGCTCAGAAAACTCACCAAGATGTCACCATGTCAAGCTGCACTATAAAACAGGCTTCAGAATGATATAACAGTTTTTATTTCTTATTTTATATATATAATTTGTGAATAATGAAATAAAGACATACTTCATGTCCCTGGGTACTTTTCTAAAACCAGAAACGCCCCTTATAAACTCAGATATTTAAAACACTGAGGTTTTCAACCATCCAATTACACACAATGCTATATACAGAATGACTCAGGACAGTCTGTTCATGTACCTGGTTTTCATAACCCGTATAAATACTCAAATCTTCAGTCCCTCCTCAAGTCAAACCGCATTCCTAACACCAATAGCATAGCACCCAAAACTTTTGCATGCCATTTACATCAGTGTACAACCTGTACATTCAATACCTCCAGGACTCTGCTCTGCACGAGTCTCACTTCTACAACTCCGTTTTGCTTCCAAGATTGGAAGTTACACTGGAGAGAGCGAAAAATGAGGAACTAGTTCAACACCTTAGAGTTTGAACACACAATCCTCACTTGGTCACAAGCCTAAATACAGAGATGAGAAGGGGAAAAGAACAGACTGATGCCTAATACAGTTTTTACAGAGCAGAAATTTAATTTTCCAAAAAGAGCAGTGTTTTTTCTTTTTTCTGTCTAGCATCCTGATTAAGGGGCAAGAAGAAGGCTAGGTCCATATTCAAAGCAGTAATTTTGTTCAGTCACCTGACAAATGAAAAGCTACCCTTGGTGTTTGGGAGGTGAATCTCCGCTGTGTCTACACATACTAAAGATGAAAATCCAGCACTATACCTAGCAGTATAAATATTTTTACTGATTATTACCAGCTCATTTTATCAGTATTTCTTCCCCCCAGCAGTTTACCAGTCTACAGACAGCTTTGTTTCAAGTGCACATTTGTTAGCAGTAGGTTGCCATTTACAACATTTTCAGCACTATGTGCCCTCAACTTCACCTGAATCCAGCCCCTGGAGCTCAAAGAAGTAGTTTGCTCTGGTTTTTTATCTCTCCAGTTAACCGATATATGAACCTAGTTGTATAACTGAATTAAGGTTCAGCTATAGTTTCCAAGACTGAAATGACCTATGCTGAAGATCAGAATGTAAAGTTTACAACTCTTTAGTGGAAATTTCTATTAGTAAATTCTATTAGTAAAGTTTGACCAGATGAATTTATTGGAAGTGAGTTCATAAGTACAACTAATGTGAATAAACCACATTTTACTTCCAAACTTTCTGAAGACATCAACATATTTTGTCTATTAATTGCTCTTTTGTACAAAAGGCAGAATATATTTGTAATATAAATATCTGTTTCTACTAGTCTGTGAAGTCTTGTTTTAATTATTTATAGCCTCATCTTTTTCTCATGAAGTGAAAACAGAAAGTCTTAATGAGTAAATGTATGCAAACTCTTTTTGTTGGTCTTACCGAAGTGTCCCACTTCCCAAATATTAGTTAGTTCTGAGTTTATTTTTCAGTGAGCTAATACTCGTCTGGAAGTCCAATACAAAATACATAGTATTAGCCAGCCTAGATAAAAAAAACCCTCATGCAGTGCAACCAACAGGGCAAGATGGTTAAAAAAAAAAAAAAAGAAAAAAAGAAAAAAAAATTAAATCATATTTTGTATCTCTTACAACTGTATTTAAAGGGAATAGAATCTACTGTGCTCCTAAATGCATTTCTAGAGTACACATCAACAAGCCAGGTTTGTAGATTACTTTGTAATTCAGTATATAACACAATAAAGCTTCAAAAAAATTAATAGTATGCAGTGGAAAACTACTGTTCTCTCATTAAAAACAGACTGTGACAAACATGTTACACCCCATTTGCCTTCTTTGCAGTGAGTCATCAGTCTAAATGTAAGCTTGTGAATAAATCATGACAAACCGGAGGTTAAATAAATTCCTTCATATGTCTAATGGTCACTAAAAAAAAATAAATCTAACAATCTTATATATACAATACTGGCAAAGGCAGGAGATGAGGGCATTCCTCAGAAGCACATCACACCTTTTCATGTATTCACCCAGTCTCTTGAAACATTTGTTTTGTGTTTGTATAATTAGTGTATTTGAAGACGGTGAAAATGAAGACCAATGTCTTTCCTATGGTCAGCTCATAATTACAAACCAGAGGAAGTCAATTCACAAAAAAATACTAAATGCAGAAGTGAATGTTAATTAGCCCTCAGAATGGCAGAATACTCTATACACAAAATAATAAATTAATATAGACTATCACATATCCACCAAGTGATATCTACAATTGTTGACTACACACAACTTGAAGCCCAGCAAAAGGTATAAGGGGTGATTTTTCACAAACTTCAAAGGTCCAAAGGCCTTTTGCTGCCTACACCAATAAAAAGGCTGTTGATTCCCCTTCTTCCTCTCTTCAGGTTTACGGGATTCGCAGCTCCATAAAAGATTAACAAATTCTATTGAGAGGCATGGAACACGTACTTAGAATAACTAAAAAATACACTCAAGTCAAAGGGAACCTAGGAATAATCCCATAAACTAACCACTGTCCTGTCTTTAGGATAGCAAGCAGCATCACTGCCTGAACTGTCACTGGAAGCACAGTAACTACATTTTAGTTTCTATTCACGTATGAATATTCACATGAAGTTGAGAGTTAACAGATGGGACTTGAAACAAGAAAACCCCACAAAATGGTGTGCACAGTAGTTCTCCTAAAAAGAATGAATTTACATATACTAAGGCAGTACAAGGAACTGATTCCTGCTCACTCAGATATATATTGCATGACTGCTTTAAGACTTGGCCTATTTAAGACATTAGTATTCATTTATAATCTTACTTTGGAAACCTTATTTCCAGTTTGAATTTGGCCTCAATTCATTAACAGTTCCAGATCACATTTCCCTGTACAGACTATTCACCAAAGGGGAAGACATCCCCAACTCTGAATATTAAAATTATGAGCAAAATACCCAAATAGCTTTCTCCGGGAAAGCTCCTGAGAGAATACATTCTGGTGTGGAAGTTTTTCTGACCTCTTGTTAAGCATTAATCTTAAAACACTCACAAAACGTTATATCTTTTCCACCTTTTTAGTCACTGAGCAGTTGAACTTTTTTCTTTGCTTGCCTCTTTTTGCATGCTGGCAACTCCCAAGTACTACCTGCTTGCTGTTTCTTAGCCCCAGAGCACTCTGTCCCCTGCAGTATTGCACTGCTGTACAGCCATCATTTTTCATCACAGAGAGCCCAGAAATCCATGCTGCACGTCTGGCTTTTAAACTTGCATTTAAACTGACAAGCTGCTGTGGTTATTTCTTTTTCCCTCCTTTTCTAATGGTCAGTTTTCCAGAAAACCATTGATTATCTCAGAAAAAAAAAAAAACCAACCACTAAAACTTAAAAAGCACAATAAACTAAACAGCTGTGCTACGCATTCTCTACTATTAAAGAGTAATTTAAGTGAAGAAATCACATGGAAGCACGTGAGCAAACATTTGCTTAGAGACTAACATCTCCTTGCTTGAGCTTCAATTAAGAGCTTCCTGCAACAACCTATTTAGTTAAGACACAATAGATCAAAGTTCCTACTAAACCCACAAATGACACTATGTGCTAAAAATATCATTTAACAGCACATCTACTAACTATTCCTAGAGACAGACATCTTACAGATTATTTTTATAAGAATTTCCCTGCTATAAGTGTGATAGAAAGTTATGTGAACTATACAGTTCATGAAATAATTAAGAGTCTATCTATTGCTCTGCCATTCAGTCTTATTTTCCATCACTTTGTCATCTAACTCTTAACTAATTATTGTACCCCTAGGTTTTCTGACATAGTCTTTCCTAACTGCTGAGGGCCATTTCTAGTTACATAGCAACACATAGTTTGTCTGTTTCAGCAAAAATTTTTTCTTCCATTAGGCCTAACAGAGTTGAACGCTAAGATTGCAACCACCTCTATCTCCAGCTATTAAACAGATTCTGTTGCTGTTTCAGACTGTCTGAGGCAAATTTACTATTGATCTTGTACCACTCTTCCTTAGAAAAGGAGGTAACACTGAAATGGGTTACAATGAAAAATGGGACAGTCAAAAATTTAAATACAAACAACAAAATTGGGTCAAGTATCAGTCTATCCTTTTTTAGCTCCTCAGACCGAATTATAGCTTATGATGCACGAGTCTACTGTACAAGTAACCAGGTACAATAAAAAAATATTCAGTACTAAATACATCTGAAAAATCTGCATAGAACTCCTAGAAAAAGGGCAAGAAGAATAACATCAGAAGTGCCACTAACATTTATCCTTCTTAAAGAGCTCTGCTGCTGAATTGCCAACAATGTTTTTCACAGTTCCCAAAAAGTTTTCTAAAAAAGTGTGATTAGATCAAGTTTTGTCCCTTTGGGCAAGTTAAACACAGGATATTCAAAAGGAAGAGTTAGTTTTCACTGAGAATCTGACCGACTGGCAGGCTGGGAACCTCTTTTTACAACACTGATCTTGACCAATAGATGTTTTCAGAAAAATAAACCCACCACTTATGTGGTAATGAGCAGGAATGTGGCAATTTCCACCCTGGTGGTCTGTGAAGAGCAGCTTCCAGGCTTTTAAAACCTGTTCAAATATTGGATCTGCATGCTGAGATAATGCAAGACACCACTTTGAAGAGAGGGCTTAGTCATCAACAAGTTATAGAGTGATTACTTCCCTATCACTTCTGCTGAAAAAGCTAAACTAGCTATAAATGAAGTGCCTTGTACTCCAGCAATAACTGCTGATCTTACAATACAAGCACTCCAAATGCTACGTTTGACTACAGGTAAGAACCTTCCATCTGAGAAGTGAATGTGTCTCTAACCTTCAGATGGGAATCAGTCAAGCGGCACACCAAGGGGCTTTGAGGGAACAGTAAACTCAGAGCCAGCACCTCTGGTGTCTCAGTTTTATTCTTCCTTCATTTATCAAATATTCAGTAAAGGGCTGGGTTCCTACTTTTGATGGCAGTATCTAAAAATAGGATCTTGAGACATGTGTTCTCAAATTGTATATGGTGGATTACAAAGCACACAGCTTTTACTGCCTCATCACTATAAGCATACCTGACAGAAGTAAGCACATTGCCAATGTTAAGTAACAATGTTAAGTATGCTATGAATAATCATTCAACAGCTAATTGTAGGAAAAACAACAAGGCTCGTGTTATTGGAAGGGCCAATGACTTTGCATCCAAGTAGCCTGTATAGTCGCTTCCCTCAACACTTTTTTGAATTTTTGGTTTCTTTTTTTACAAACCCTTATATCTTTAAGATGACACAAGAAGTCTAAAGCCGAATATCTTCAAGATTACAACTTAACTCATAGACGTCAACGAACAGTTCTTTGTACAACACTGTAAAAAAAGCATATAGTTGTTTTAGGGGGGAAAAAAAAAGAAAAAAAAAAAAACAAAAAAAAACAGTTAACCTGGAATTAAATAGCCAATTATTCCTATTAAAAGGGTTATGTACTACAAGGAGCAAAGCAATGTGTGGATTGTCCAGAAATGGACCTGTGCTTTCATAAGGATTAAGTAGCTGACCACAGACTTTTGTTTCATTTTTGGTTTAGTAACAACAGTTCCAGTCCCCTACTGTTTTTTATTTTTTTTTTTACTTTCTCTAGTTTCATTTGGATAATTTAGCTCAATTCTTTCGCTAAATTCTTTATTTCAAAGAACTGCTAACATCAGTCACTTTATTGCTTCTTAGAGAAGTGATCTAGTAACTAGGTGATCTTTAGAGATCAACTCTGATCTAAACCATCCTATGATTCTAAATGTAAAAAGCTAGGCTTAAGGTATGATCATTCTTAGGAAAACATAGCAGTTGGATGACTATTTCCTTAATTTGAAATATAAAACAACTTGCATCCCAGCATAAATACATATTTTCTGCCTATATTTTTCTCATTTAGACATTTATAAAATTAATTGTTTATAGACGAGTAATCACTTGCACAGGACTGCTTCAGATCACTGAAAATCTTCTCTAGATATGTCTTTACAAGATAGACGAGACTAAAATTTCATGTTTAATTCTTTTGAGAGCAAGCGACACTTTGCGTGTCAGGATTACATTTCACATGTAATTGTGTCATCCACTATGTCTGCAGCCCAAAAAGTTTGCCATGCACATTTTTCCACCCACTGAGAAACTGTATGGTAATCTGACATGGAAATTTGGTGTGACTGGACCTGCTGAGTATCTTCCACATATGTAATGATCAAAGAATTCAGGGTCCAGAAAGTTTAAATGATCTTTTATTTTTCTTACCTCTCACAACAATTCTTATAGCATCTGAACCATAGAAAACTGAGTATGAATCTGCTATGGCACCTAAGAAATGAACATCTACCAGCACTGTGAGCTCTTCTCCTGGAAAACACTCAAGAAGCAGAACAAATCAGGGCTGGGACCAGTAAATCCAATTGAGAGAACTGAAGAAACTGAGAGATTCCAGTGAAATTTCCCCCATTCCTCAAAAACAGATAGGACTGACTGCTGTTACACAGTCCATTATCCGTATTTAGGTCATTAAAATCCACCAGTTCTTGCCCACTCAAATTTAGTTTGGTAGTTAAGTATTTTGATATTTTATATGCCTTTCAAGACAAAGTTTTAAGTAGCATTACAATATTCATTCACTATTTTTATCTGCTGTTCATTACTTCCATATTAAATCACCAGATCTTGCTAGCTTTCATATCAAACACTGTAAAGCTTGCCCAGGTCTCTCAGCTCTGTTACATTAGAAAGAAGTTTTACATTTAATTTGCCCAAAATTCACATTTTCCCTCACATGGTACTTTAGCACTACTGCATCAGTAAATCGCGGAAGAGTATTAGCCAAGCAAAAACAGGAGAGTGGGGAAATTTCTGCAAGTCTGTACTTATTTATAGCACCCTTTTCTTTCATGTGAATTCATATTAAATTTGACATAGCTCCAAAGGGAAAAAGAAAAAGAGTATGAAGAAAGATAATAAACACTGCATTAGTTATGGGGATTTCAGAAATTTGAGAGAGAATTAGAAGATGAACTTAAAATTTCATACCACACTGAAACCGACAGATCAAGAACAGAAGAAACAGGGATAATTAAAACAGAAGCCGTATGTCTTAGTCTTCTTCGAAGCATAATAAGTAGAGTCACTTATCTGCATAGCAATTATTTTGGGTTGTTTGGGTTGTTGTAGGTTTGGGTTTTTTTCTTTTTTTAAATATTCCTTAGAGTGACATAACAATTATTATCTCCCAAACATCACTTGTTTTCACCCTACTGCTGAAAAGCAGCTAAGAAACAGCGTACACTACTGTTTCCACATACAATTTTCTCACTTCTCACAAATAACTGCTTTTCATTCATTTCATTCTTTGGTGTTTGAAGGTATTCCTGCTTGTGCCCTCTTGTTTCACTTCTGAAAAATTCCCCACTGCTAGAAAATTCTATTTCTCTCTATAAGTACTGCTCCATAATTGCTTCAAAGACAAGACATCTGTTGCTGCTCATTACCATTTCTCATTGGTGTGAATTTCTTATGCATTTTGAAAGCATCTTTGATTGTACAATTACTAGAGGGTTTGGGGGTCTTCTGCAAGAAACTGCCAAATCTGATAAAGATTATAGTCAAGCCTCTTGTGAATTAAGGTGTCCAGTAAACCTGAGAATTTAAAGAGAAACTTAAAGGGATTTTAGGAGTCTTTTGTATGAAGCTCATATACTAGTGACTTTTTTTTTTTCTGTTCCATTTGCACATGGATACTAAAGAGCACCTGAAGAAGGAGGAATCCAAAAAGCTGAGCAGCAGAGGCTGATGAGCAACATCCCTGCATCAGGCAGCTAACTGGCAGTTTTCTCAGCACCAGCACTGCAGCTCCAGGGAACCACGACACTTCCAGCTTGCCAATATGTTCTGCACAGCTGTCCTACCATAAAGTAGGTGTTTACTGCCCAATTCATTAGTGTCTAATTTGTTGGACTAAACAAATACTTAAGTGGGCACAGCATCATCTAATAAGTACACTCACTTAGATAAGGTATACCTTGTTGCCACTTCATCTTTTACTTCAAAGTACTCCTTCACATTTGATTTAATCACACAATACTTCCTCAAGGTTTATGTTTATCCCAAATTATAAATATACGTTTGGATTCTCAGGGATTTTTTAGTTGGGTTTCAGTTTCTGGGTTTGGATGGGGTTTTGAAGGGGGGGCAGGGAGGCAGGGGAGGGGGGAAATGTTGGGTGGTGGTGGTACTTGCTGATTTAATTTATTAGCTAGAGCTCTCCTTTCCTTTTCTTTATTGTCTTCTTTCTTTTCTTTCTTTTTATTTTTCTTTCTTTCTTTTCTGAGCTTCTAGTTTTGATGTCCTTTAGGTGGGCTTTGTTAGCTCAATTCGAGCTCTTAAGTACTTTAAACTCCTCAGCTACTAAGTACTTCTCAACGGCCACAGTTACCCAATTAAAATGCTTGTTGAAAGCCTTAGTAAAAACAGACACTACTTCCAACATTGATATAGTCTTGTAGTAACTTTCCTGGGTTATTGGCTTGGTTTGGGTTTGTGGGGTTTTTTTGCACGCTTAAATATTTCATTTTCTGAGCTGGTCATTCAACTGTGAGATTTAAATAATGATTCCTGCAAGAACTGATGAAATATAATTTCAGTAATTTACTTTTGCAAGCCACACAGGGAAGGAAAGATTGGGAAGGTATGCAAGGACCAAAACAAGAAGAAAAATGCATGTGTGATGTTTTGCTGCCTAAGGAAAAAAGCTCTATACGTTGCATTTTTGTATGTAACAGTACTACAATTTCTGCCATTGCCAAAACTGGTATTATTTTCTTCTTCATCCTGGTCGATGACCTATAGGTATGCGTAGCAAGTAAAACGCAGGACAATGAGAGCTAGAGATTAGTGCTATTTCAGTACTTCCAGATTTTTCTTCAGTTTTTCTTTCCATTTAAGTTCAGTGAATAGCATTTGACTAGGATCCGTAAATAAGTACTGATCAACTTCATTTAGTATAGGCAACAGCTATGCTATTTCCACTTTTTATTTTGCTCCCTTGAAACCCATCCTCAACTGACTACAGATTACACCACCTAGACCAGATCTCCTTTACTAAGTCTGCATGGCATTGACCAACTTGACCACTAACTGGCATCTCAGGATGCTGAAGTTAAATAAGCCTAGATCACAGTGCAAAACCCAAGAGCTTTGTACACCAACTGCCAGTGCTTCTGAACTACAGAGAAATGCTGTTCTGTAGGTACTGGATCGCATAAAAGCCAAGTTGTCTACACGGTGCAAATGCATAGTTCAGCTTCAACTGCATACGCTTCTAATGCTTCTCTGTTTCCGAACATGATCCAGCAAAACAAAAGGATCTCCCTGCTACACAAGGACAAATCTGTACAGTCCCTTTTGGCATCTGACCCTTTATCACACCTATAGCTCCTAGACATACAAGAATATACAGGCAACAAACAAGACAGGCTTTCACTGAAGAGATTTCTTGATGGAGCATGATGGCAGGTGTGTCATTAAACCACTGCGTGACACACGTCTCACTATATATGCCATGTGGATAAAGGATCTCATCTTCTTGCCAAGAGTGATCTTTACTGCAGATTACACCGCACAGGGCAGAGGCCTCAGTTAAATAAAGTGCCCCGAGAACACAGATGTCTTAACACATATAGATCTAAATATGGCTTTGGCCTGTTGGCATGCCTTCAGTGGCCTTGGTGCATTTTGTTTTGATTAATCATTCAGAAATACATGTAAATCAAGCATTTACATTCAACTAGTGCGGGTCAAAAAACCTAGCAAGCTATGCAACCTAATTAGGGGTAGCAGAGTATCTTTTTCTGAAATAAGGTTCTGATTTCATTTCCAGTTCCTCACATGATTGATTAAAATGATAGTTGGTATTACCATCCGGTCTCCCATTACCTGTTGAACTGAAGTAGTTCAGGTAAGCATTTATACTTGTTTGTCCGTTATACAAATACAATTGCTCCATTTACCTTTTAAAGGGTAATGAGGTGTTACTGGCTTCTCTTACATTGTACAGACTTGTTTCTTTTTAATTAGATTATGATTTTAGAAGTTTGAAGGCAGAGATATACTTGGATTTCTCTTTTTTCAACAAGATAATCACTAGTCTATTCATTTCTAATTTCATCTATCTATCTATTCCACAGGAAAAATTATCACTTTCTAGGGTAGCTATTAGCAAAATAGGTTCGAGCTAATATTTTGACATATTGCCTAATGGCAACAAGTCATCAATGGTGCTATTTCAAACAGACACCACAAAAAGGCTTTTAACATGTAACAGACTGTTTTAATATAGTTTCCCTGGAGAAAACATTTGAGCTCGACTGGAGTTCTCTGCAGTACATAAATATTTCATACATTGAAGAGGTTGCTGATGAATATATCTAGACTGAAAAGATTAAGCAGACAGACACAGTTAATAAAAAATTACAGTCAATTTCCCTAAATGGAGACTTCTGCTCTTCAAATCTGAAGGTACTTAAAGTATATCCACGTCTTTGAAGACATTTTAGAGTAATTTCAGAAGAGCATCGAGAGGACAAACCTATTACAATAAGGTTATTTTAAATGTTGTTGCAAGCTTAGTCTGCTTAAATCTCAGAGTAAGTCATTTTGTTCCTTGAAAGCATGATAAATAGAAATGCTGGATTTTACTCAGACCTAAAAAATTATATTTAGTCACATGAATTTAAACTTGCTTTTCCTGTTAGTAATCCAAGTCTAGCATGACCACGATATCTCTCCAGCTGATCATCACATCAGTATTTAAGAAGAGAGTCCATTTCCCTTTTGTGCAGTTACAGTGGATGACAATTAGTGCCACACAAATAATTCCATCCAGGCCATGGCCTGAAGTGGGAATACACCAGGAATTTATTTAAATCTCCCACTTATCCATCTTACAAGCATGGTCTCTGTTGGGCAGGACTTCCAGTCCTACATTACATACTGTTCATAAAGAGCTGAGAAATAAGAGCTGTTGTATGCACAGACCAAACCTGAAAAAATTTCTGTCTTCAGCGCAGCACTCAGTTGCAGCTGGAAAGTGATTTCGAGTGTGCCACCTTGTCACACAGACAACCCACATGGACACTGAGTGCAGCAGTGGAACCAGGAGTTTGACTTGGGCAATCCTATGCCTGTGTGCACTGTGCCCAGTTGCTGTGTGTGATCATACATGCCTCGATAAAGCAAACACCTTGTCTTTAAAATATAACCTTGTCAGATTTTGACAGTTACATGGAAGAAGCGAATCAGAGCTTAAAAACTGTCCTGTCCTCAAAACTGTAGCATAGAAAGTTACAACCAGTTTCTGTGTTGTGTTAGAACAACACAGGAAGTTCTCAACCCAGGGAGAACATCCTTAATATTTATCAACACAGCCAAGAAGTTGCAATATCTTCTCATTTTCCCTTTTTCTTTTTCAAAATCTATTTTTTAAGCACAGAAAGATCCAACCGTTAGTCCATCTGCATGTGAAAGAGCCAATCTAAATGAATATGAACAAATACAGAAAATGCCCTATTTTTTCACGCCTCAGGTGTGATGGAACACCATGGTATGCCTGCCCTTCTGCCAGGGTTTGACTTGGGATCTGAATTCAATGGAGAATGGCTACAAGACCTGTCTAGAGATTCAAAATCTGCAGATTAAATTCACATTTCTGAGCATAGAGAGGCTTTCAAATTAATCTTTGCAGTAGACGATGACAGATAAGAAACAAGGTATAGGATAGTTAAGAAACCAGTATGGATTGGGATATACATATACCTAACATTAAAATGATACATGAGGAGTAAGACACTCCGAAGTCCCATTCTGTATTATAGCCTATTCCTTCAAGCATTTCAGGAGGAGTACGCCAATACCACTACCATCAACACAACGGTCAACCAAGACACAGAAACAGAAGAAGTGGAAAGCTCCATCTTTTATTTAACAAAGGCAAACAATTTGCCAAGAAAGAGAAGCATATTTCTGATTCCAGTTAATTACTGGCAGTTACTGATATGACACCATAAACAACCTATAGGACCAAACCCAACATTTCCCTATGTGAGAGGACTGGGAAGCTACTGTAGCACCCTTTCACTTAGGAGTTTCTACTTCAAAGCAGCACAAAAACATTGCTAAAGGTACTAGTTCATTAAATACAATAATGTTCCTAGCTGTTCAGTTAAAATTCCCTTATCTCATTTAACATTGTTCTTAAATGTGAACTGAAAAGCATCAATCAACACGTTATCTGCCACTTTGTTTGACGATTGTTTCAACAGTGTCAAGGTACCGATCTGCAGTAAGTTTTTCAGTGCAAATGTGGCTGCTTGTCTTAAAGTGAAGAGGGGAAAACCAGACAATGAACGCACAACTACTGTAACAGAATACCTGATATTTTTGTTACAGCAATTGGCTCAAAGAAGTCCAGCACTGTAAAAACATACAGTTTGACTTCTTTATAATGATGATACATGGAACAAGAAAATGCCTCAAAGCTTTAAAAGTAAAATAGATGCTTGCCGACAGAGCACATTTGAAAAAAAAAATTCCTCAATAGGCCTCAACATGGGAATATACTTGCAGAAACCAGAAAGGTAAAAGTAATCTAAGGAAGCAGACTCTATAAAAGAGACAGATAAATTAGTATAATAAATTTAATTGTTCAAGTTTTTAATCCTCCCTATTCAATATCAGGCAGTTATCCAGATTTCACCTCCAAAAGAGGGAATCAGGGTTCCAGGAATGCTACAGGACTTTCCACCTGTTCAGTACTGTGCCTCTGGCTAGGCTTCTCTAGAAACACAAACGCAACCATCACTTCTAAGTGAATGATTCATCTCTCATCTTTCTATTCTGACATCTTCTTATGGCTGTTGATATTTCAGCTCCAGCTCGACGAGGCAAAAATGGAAATCCTGACCTTCCCACTCAAGTTCAGCCCTTTTCCTAGACACGCAAGGCAGTACTCTGCTCCCTGTCACTCAAAATCACCACTGGCGCATAACTGGCAGTTCTTTCCCTCCCATCCAATACCTGGTTAGGCCTCAGTTACTACTCATTATCCTTCAGGTTTGGCTCTCCTATCTCCATCAAGTTTTCACAGCCACTATTCTCATTGCAATACATTTATACTATCGCAGTACACACAACATAGTCTAGAAAAAACACTGCCTTGCTTTACTTTTGGCATTTTAAACACATTTGCAGACACCACCTTCCTGATTTATTGCTTTGATTGTGATCAAAGTGCTTTCTTCCACAATGCTTCATTACCCTCTCATTAAAAAACTTGGTGCTACACACACAAGCTCCAATGCACAGTACTTATTCTAATATTGGCTTTGAATAACCAGTAACATTGCTTACAACTCTATGGAGCAAATCTCCACTGACTTGCTTGTGAAAGCTTCCAGTGAGTCCTCACTGCCATGTATGGCAATTCATGCCAGTGGAGAGTGCCCTACACACATCTGCAAGCCAGTTCATTAGCCAGTATTCCAGTTTCATTGACAGTTGTCCCCGTGCTTTCCCTTATTTCCCACCACCTCAAGTGTAATATATTTTTAAGAAGAAACTGTTTTTAAATGCAAGCCTGTATAGTGTAAACACAGAAACTGTAGTTGAGACATGACAATCTTCACTGGTCCCAGCTGCTGCTGAGCCAACTACTGTATCACCATCATCACACACAAAATAAATAACACATGGTACTGCATTCAAAGATGAGGAGGTACCAGAAATTAAGACTCATGGGCAAAGTTAATGTATGACACATTAGACCAGGCACATGACAAAAAGGATGGAGACATAGGAGGAACTAATGGCTATCCTGAAGCAGAAGAATGCATGTAAGAAGCACAGACATAAAAGTAAGAAAGAAAACAGGCAGGCTAAAAGAGCGAGTCTTTCTTTACAAAATAAAAGGGAAATGGTGAGGGGGTTAAAAAAAAAATAGAAAATGCAAAGAAAGGAAAAAAACAAGAAGTAGGAAGGTCCACCAAGGCTGATAGGATGATCAGATGGGAGATAAGCTACACAGGAAGACAAAACAATAGCTCTGATCTGTTCAAAATCAATAGGAACCAATTGAATAATTTTAATCCATTAATCAGATTTTAGTCTGGAGGGAAGAACAGAGCAGGAAGATAAATAAACGTAAAGGTAAAAATTAATCAGAAAGGACCTAGCCTGAAGAAAGTTGAAACAGATTAGAACACTGATTTTACCCATTCTTGTTGCTAGTTTCATGAACTTGCAGATATTTTATGTCCTCTGCAGTCTTTCATCAATCGAAATAAGTAGAAACATACAATAATTATACTAGCAACGTCAGTCATCATTGTCTTAAAATTCATTTACTCAAAAAGTCTACCCTTTCCACAAAGTGAGGACAAAACCCCTGACTACAAAACTTAGATCTTCTTAGCCCATCTTCACAGACCTTCTTAAGTTTAATTACAACCAACATTCTTAAATATAATGGAAAACATCTGATCCATAGGTAATAGTTACTATCACATTCAAAAATAGTTTAATAAAAATGAGACAATTTTTTAACACTGAAACAACTTGATTTCTTATTCAAAACTACATCTGGTACATGTATTCTTTATTTTCAAGCCTTCTTCAACATTTCCTAGGACTTACTGATAATCTTCTCCTCTAAAAATATCCCCAAATCTTTTGCAACAAATGCTGAACTAAATGCTGCATATCCCTTCTGAAGAAAGCTCTCACACAGTACAATTAGTAATGTCAATCTGAAAATGTCAAAATATCTCAAAAATAAACCATTTGAAATTCCAGAAATTTAAGTGTTTCAGTGGGTTTATCTGAAAACTTTCTTTCAAGTCAATGGAAAATGGCAGATTGTCTACTGTGAAGCTTTTCGGTTTGATACCTTGATCCTCTCCTAACTATTGGAGCCCCTCAAGCTGTATTTCTTGATACAGAATTAGGCGACCAACAGATTATCAGATTAAAAAATAAAAACTCCATCTCTTAATGACTGAAGACATGTTCCTCCAGTGCTTGCCTAAAGGGGAACAAAGAGGTGCCCTGAGCTGTCAGTGAAGAAGGAAGAAGATTGTTTCATGGAAGTGGTTTCAAATGGCACGGTTTGAGTCAGCTCAGAATAACAAATCGTTATATCCTGAGAGGAACCATGAAGCCTTTCCCCTCTATTTTCCTGACGGCCAAGTATCATATTTCACCAGCAAGCGATCTCAGAAACTTAGTTCTAGTTTTATAAAATACAGGTGTATTTTGGCATTTACATACAAAAGAGACTACTTTGGTTCTGACACTCAAGTCTCAACATTACTTTTTCTTCAGAGTTAAGCCTGCAGTTTCAGTTCTGTGGGCTTTTTAGTCAGGAAGTCAGTTTCATTCCTTCCCCTAGAAGTACCAGTATAGCTGACTACTCCTGTCTACAAATATTTGCATGATATTGTTTAGGCTGGAAGTGAGGAGACACCTACATGAACCCCAGTCTGCATCAAAAATGAGTGTTTCTCCCCACCCACTTCCCCCAAACACAGGTACATCCTCCTTCTTCCAGGACTCAAATCCCATTACTTGTCTTATAATTTAGGCCAATCACCTTTGCAAGCCTGACAGCAGTTCAGAATTTGCGTTTCTGAGAATGATCGAACAAGTGTTTGAAAGTTTTGAAACTGAACCCTTTATTTGGGGAAAAACATTATCAAGACACTCGTGACATGATAAAGAGAGCCAAGACACATGCCATGGCCACTACTTAACCCTTCTCTGACCTGCGAGGTCACAAGCAGTACAACCCAGGAGTGCCTGGGGAGTCCAAGACAGTTGCATGTTCATCAGTTCTTGTACTGAGCAAGAATAAGTGGGTATTTGAAGGCCAACTTTTCATGTTTCAGTAATGGCCACACCAAATGCTCTTTACGCGTAATCCTCTTAAGATATTCTCAGGGCATAATGCAAGACTTTCTTTGCCTGATGAAGAATAGAGGTAGTGAGGCTTCTGATAATTTGTTAGCTGTTGCAAACACCCATCAGTCCCCCATCAAGAATTACTCTGTCCTACAGGACACTAAGCAACATATTGCCACAGAGTAACATAGAGGCCACTTATCTCTTCTCTTTGGCATCTTTCTGAGCCAGCTCACTCCCAAGGCCTTGTGTCTGTCACATACACCACCCTTTTAAGAGTTAAAATTTCTAGAGGCCTGTTTTGTTGTTTGGGGTGGGTTTTGTAGATTCTTTTCAGGGGAAAAGGGGTGTGTGTGTGCATTTTGGTTTTTGGATTGTTGGGTTTTTTGTTTGGTTTTGATTGGTTTTTAAAACCTCCACACACCAGATACAGAAAGTCCTTCATACATTCAGGCCAAGTTTGATTTTCAACTTTTGCTCTTGCTTCCAGTGAAGTCCAATCCAATATATTTCTTCAACTCCTTGGAGAGAACCCAGGGGGGAAAAAAAAGACTTGACACACTCTGCAACTGCTTCTTTCTAAACAAAAGCAGCGTGGTCCATCTCTGTAAGAGTTCACAAGACCTAACACACCTCCCGTTTTCTCTACTCTACCCTAACACCTCAACATACCACCCTTGGCAACCTATTCTTCACATGTGAAGTACCAGGACAGCTAACGCATTGACCAGCTACACCAAGGGTATGCTGAGATTCATGTTATTTACTGGAAGGCACGCAGCTCTTGGCTGAAGAGAAGCCACAAGCAACATCACAGAAGGATGACACTGACACCTGTATTTTTTCCTTATAAAGAGTGACCATTAATCTCTCATTGTGATTACCAACTCCGTCCTTTTACCTGCATGACCTTACTGTAAATTATGATTTGGAAATAATTTAAAGAATTTCCACTAGGGTGTAAAATATAATTATCAGTTCAAGTTATTTAATGATTTGCCCAAACTGTACTCACAAGTGAGCCAACTTTCTTAGTCAAACGCTAAGAAAATGTGAAAAAAAACAAAACACAAGAAAAAAAAAGACTGACACATTAAAATAAACCACAGATTTAACCTCTCCTGTAAATGGTTCCCATCTATTGTCTCTTACTGGGAAGGTATTTCCAGAAGCAATCTGCTCTAAAAAAAAAACTGAATACTCGTCGTGCTAGGCATGTCTTAAGGAAAAATATATCCAGTGTTTTCTAAATGTTAGCAGATTAACGCAGACATGTCAGCAACTTTAAAAAAGAGTCAAGCACTCTTTAGGAAAAAAGGTATCAGAATTTATAAATACTAGAAAGTTCCATTTTTTAATTAGAGACCACCAAGGTACTCTGACATTTTGATGTGCCTTCTGCTAAGTCCAGCTCAAGGCTAGAACAGCTTCATGTAATTAATTTAGTGCAGCATTGACACAGCTGGATCCTTTGAACAGAATTCTTGAGGTCCTCCTTGAAAGAGGAACAAACACAAACTGGATGGCAGTGGACTGCTTCATAAGCAATAGAGTCTTGATGAAGCTTATTTTGGTTGCCACACAGCTTGGTCATCTCTGGCTACATTATTAAAGACAAACTTTTTCTGGACACAATAGGTGAAGGCTTGGGAAGAGTTTCAGATTACACAGACCACCACAAACACTATCACTTGCAACATGAACTGAAAGCTACTCATCACTTACTGAACTCTCAGAACCCTGTTCACAGATTATCTGTGAGCAGAAAGGGATAAAAATGACTCAACTCCTTACACATTGCAAATTGTCTGCTATTATGAATTACCCATTCAGGCTCTAAACAACATATTTAAATGTGTGAATTTTCCCACTTCCTTGTTACAGTGAAAGGTATTTATACTTACATTTCTCTTTGAAGGTTTGTAAAGTAGTTTATGCTTGTTCTTCCTGGAGGGAAGACACTGGAAAAACTAGAAGTTAGTATAGACTCCCAGTTAATTTCTTCTTTTTTTTTTTAAACTTTCTGTTACTTGCCAAACAGTTTTATGTCAGAACATATTAAAATAAAATAAAAAAAAAGTCTCTCAATTGTTTCAGTAACATGCCCATGCCAACAGAGGGAGGGAAAAAAAAAATTAAAAAAAAAAAAAAAAAAAATCTCTCAATTGTTTCAGTAACAAGCCCAAGCCAACAGAGGGAGGAAAAAAAAAAAAAAAAAAACCACAAGAAACCAAAACACAAATCACTCTGCTCTCTTCCAATAACTAGTTATTCCCCAGACAACATTTAATGTTCAGGCAATAAACACGTAAGAATGGCTGGAGATAAAATTAATTTATAATCATCACAGCTGGAACAGAAAGATGTACCTTCATTAAATGTTCTGTTAATATCCTGTAATGTATTATTTAAGTAATGGCAGAGCCTATTTTTGTACAAAGCACAAATACAAGACAGGCACTGGCATACACTGTGGTCTCGTACAGTGTATATGCCACACAGGTCCTACTTTTCCTTCTTGGATGCATCTTGTGTACTGGAAGGCATTACAGCTGTTTAACGACCTCTCTTAACTCATGCTTCATTACAGCTACATAGCAGTATATCGACCTAAAACCAAGAGCCTTCCCTTAAATCACATATCTTCTTTAAACACAGAGGGGTGCCCTTAAAGAATGCTCTAGAGGTTATACAGAGACCACCAGGGCAGTTCACCCACCCTGAAACCAGCATAACACCCAGGCACAGCAGCATCCCTCCTGATGCATTTTAAAGAACACCACCAATTTTTATCATCTATCCTCAAGCATGGAAAGCTTCATACACTAGAAGTAAAACTGAGTTCAACCATTAGTATCTAACATTTCAACATTCGTACTAACAACGAATATTATCTGCATTAACAAAAGCACAAGTAGCAAACAGTGTCCCTCACCAAACATTGGACTTATGATGCTCTCACATTCCATTAAGACACATACTCACTTCCAGAATGTGCAATACATTAATTTGTTACGTCCCCAGGAAGAAAGGGATGGGAAAGGCAAGTCAGCCTGGTATCTCACACCAAACAATAACACTATACATGCATTGCTTTGCACTAAATAACACTAACTCCTGTCCACCAAATAACACATTTGACAGTTAACTAATATCTGCAAAAAATTCAACGTGTCAAGAAAAATTGAATTAAGAGAATTGAATGCAGAGAAGCAACTTTAGCTGTCTGGATTCAGCAGCTCAACATTATTTATTTTATTTTTTATTAGTACTCATCTGATATCTTGGCCTACATCCAAGATTTGTACAGTTGGGAATATCATTTTGAAAGTAAGTAAAAGTAAGTTAAGCTGTTCTAGAAAAATAGCCTACCCCAAAATCCGCTGGTTGGCAAGGCAGTGGGGGAGGGGGAGGAAGACAGTTGGGTTAGGTTTCTTACTCTAAAGACTTATTCTTAGATAGCATGTCCAAACAACAAAAGCATCCTGCTTTTACTAATGTTTCCTTCCAAAGTAAAAAAACTCAGTCACGATCATAAGACAAAATACATCTCTTCATTATACCTACTTTCTCAAATGTCTTGGGTTTTAATACTTATATTTAATAATGTATAAGACACGTGATTACATATAATCTACAGACCATATGTATTGAAACATTCAAAACAGTAAGTTAAGACAGACTGTAATGAAACGTGTTTTAACAAGTCTCATTCGCGATGCTACTGAAAAGCTGAAAGAGATAGTTCAAACAGCGAGGCAAAACACAAGTATAATGTGGTGTGTGCAGATACATCAGGAAGGGGGTAATGCAAAACCAAGAAGTTCATCTCAGTTTCCAAAGGAAACCATTTAACAATAAAACAGAGGAAAACACAATCACAGCAATTAACACTGAGTGTCTCTAGTTACACACAGTAAAAAGGAACGTCAAAGAGACAAAGCTTGGGGATAAAACCTAAATAAATTTCTCAAAGCATATTGAGACAAGTGTACAACCAGTAGAATTGAAGATAATAAAAATGAATGTTCTATGATGAATTTCCAAAACACTGACACTATTACATGGTAATGTCTGACCTTCATAAGAGAAAGAAACAGTCAAAAATCTTTTGTTGCCCTTTTTCACATATAGCAGAGCTATATGCGGCAAGACTAACTACTTTTATCCCAAAACTAACCAAAGATGATATTTAGAAGCCACTGCAGCCACTGAACACTTTGAAAACATCAATAACTTGACAGCTTGCTGCCCAGATCACCAGAACTGACCTGTAGATCTTTTTAACACTGCCTTCCAGGCACTGCAGGTACCTGCACCCAAAATGAGCAAAACAGGATGACACTGGAGCCAGAAAAATAAATAGTGGAACAGCTAATATACAACTCATTGAAAACAATGAATATGTTATCACATAATTAATCACAGCTCCTGTTGTATTTATGGGGCTAGACTGTGTCAATACAGCCTGTGGTAAAACATTTGGTTCTTCTCTAGCTATATCCATGTCGTGGTTCTGAGCAAATCAGAACCAAAGGACAGATAGCCCTCCCCCCCCCCCTTCGCCTTTTTGAAAAGGAAAAAGGAGAGGAGAGGGAGAAATTAAAGAGATTCAGGAGTTTAGAAAAACTAAACTACTTTAATAAAACATAAAGAATAATAATATAATGAANATCACTGTGAGACGAAACAGTTTCTCTGAGCAGTGTGCTGTTAATTTCAGAGTTTAGTTGGTTAGAAGAGGCCCAGCTAAGAAAGTGAAATTGTAAAACAGAAAATTGGTTCATTTTACCCCAAACCAGGACAATCCATAAGGGCATATAAAGCTTATAATCCCATAACCGTAATCAATGCTTATGGGTGTCAGGAGGATGAGGTCAGTCTTTTTTCAGTGGCCCTCAGTGAAAGGACAAGAGGAAATGAGCACAAACTTGAACATAGGAAGTTCCATGTAAACATGAGAAGGAACTTCTTCACTTTGAGTGTGGCAGAGCACTAGAACAGGCTGCCCAGAGAGATGGCGGAGTCTCTGGAGATATTCAAACCCTGCCTGGACAAGTTCCTGTGCAACCTGCTCGAGGAGGACCTGCAGGGGGGATGGACTAGATGATCTCCAGAGGTCCCTTCCAACTCCGTATCATTCTGTGATTCTGTGAATGACACTGAATTATCTTTTGACTAAGACAGATGCCTTCAGAATACAACATGCTTAAGCTGATACACTCTCAGAAGTATAAAACAGAACCAGAAAGCAAAAACTATTACACACACTCATCACTGGTGAAAATGTCCAAAGGGAATACCTCCCTCAACCTTACGTCACTTGCTGCTCTCATCAATATCCCAAAGATACAACTAGATCACTTCAGCCAAGTAATCTGACACGCATCAGTAATACGTGCTCAAATACACAATATATTGGCTTCTTTTAAATAAAAGGTAGTATATTTCGGGATGAAAATAATCATAAATTAAAGACTTGTTCCTATCCTGCCTTCATATAAAGTTTTTTTCTTGTTCTGTAAAAACATCTTTATATAAAGTTTTCAATCAATAAAAGAGTATGCACAACCTTATTCACACACACACCCCCAAGCAACTCTAATTTTATTTCACTGGAATCAGGACAAAAGATCACTGCTAAATCAATCTGATCTTGTGATATTCTGTCTTTATAAAATTAAGCTAACCCAGGTTTTTGATCACCCACAGAACTGTAAATTGATGTCCATACTTGAACACAGAGTTTCCCCACAAAAAAAAAAAAAAAAAAAAAAAAAAAACACCAAACCACCATCCAAACAAGACTCAAACTTCTATTCCCATATTTCTTGTTCAGAACTCAGTGGAAATGTCCTGATGCATTTACTGAAAGCAATGGTGTTACCCAAGTGGTGTGCAAAAGGAGCCATCAGAAAGGCACGTATTTGAGCTGTGTGGGGGAAGGTGGTCTGGTGTCACTTCTATAGTTTGAAATGCAAAAGCATTTTGAAAAAGGATTCAATTAGCTCATGCATTTACTGTGAGTAGGAGGTCTCATCGGGGTTGTCAGAGGAAATGATATTTAATCAACATGATGTCAGTCAAGTGCTTGTCAAACCTACTACAATTTTTCAAAATCCAAAATGTTTTATACAATAATTGATGAAAAATTACACGTAGAGATCTGGGCACTTTAAAATAAATTACAGCATGCGAGCCTTTCTTAAAAGTTTCTGGCAGGAGACATTGTTACTATGTTTATTTTAAAAGCCTCCGTTTCTGCAATATGGAAGGAAAGTTTAATTTCATTCTCCCCCTCCTCCCCCAAGAGTATGATTTGGACCCCATACAACAATATTTAATTACATAATTGTGAAATTACAGAAGACAGGTATTAATTTAAGCTGTACCATTTTCTACCCGACTTGCATTACAGCAAGCATTTCTGAGGACTGAACAATGCAATCGTCCAGAAATAGAGTGCCCCCTTGGAAGCGTTCTGGGGCACACGCAGTTCCCTCCTGGGGAAATCAAACCTGCTGCTGGACTTGCCCTGCGTTAAAGGTTAATTAGCTTTACATTATGCTATTTTAGCGGCACTACCTGGAGCACAGAAGGATTAGACTAGGGTCAGACTTAAAAGACTCCAGCGAGGAGAAAACCTGAAGATACAGTATGAACAAGGTTTAGAAGAAGCTGCCAGCCAGCTCTGGGATAACACCAAAATCAGAGCTACAGTTAAGTCTCAAGACTAACTGCCAACCTTGGCTTTGATGTTTGACTGAAGTAAGCCTAGAAAACCTGGATTGCTTGCACACTACTGTGTTGGCCTCCCAGATGTTGGCCTCTTATGAGGAGAGGCTGAGGAAGCTGGGGTTGTTCAGTCTGAGGAAGAGGAGACTGAGGGGAGACCTTATTGCTCTCTACAACTACCTGAAAGGAGGCTGTAGAGAGGCGGGGGGGGGGGTTTTTC
>VXBW01004970.1:217459-244451 GCA_013400375.1 Thinocorus orbignyianus
TCCTAAAACTGCTGATGCTCCTATATCTTTGTTTATACTATTTATTGCCTCTGTGTTTTCCTAATGCTAAGCCTTTCTATAATGCTTCACATTCTTGTGCCTTAACCCTTGGTTTCTCAAAGACTGCTTCCCTTTAGTGGTTTCAGGGATATGGATTAGTGTTGGATGTTTTTGTGTGGTGTGTTGGGTTTGCTAGTGTTGTGTTGTGTGGTGGTTTGTGGGGCTTTTTTGTTGTTTTTCGGTGGTTTGTTTTTGGTTTTTTGTTTTTTTTTTGGTTTTTTTGTGTGTGTGTGTAGTTGGTTTTGGTTTGTGTGTGTGGGTTTTTTTGTTTGTTTTTTTTTTTTTTAATTCCCCCTCCCATTGGTTGGACTAGATGATCTCAAAAGGTCCCTTCCAACCTAGGTGATTCTGTGATTCTGTGATGTCTGCATGTTGAAAATCCCCCAAAGGGCCAGAGCAAGCACTTGGGAGACAGCAGTGGACAAAGCTCCACATAAAAATCTTGTGCAACTCAGTTTGGCCAAAATACCAGGGATGAGAAGCCCTAAAGGTTTAGCTGGTATATTCTCCAAAGTCATGTCAGTTTACTACCTCTAACTATACGCCCATCAAATTTAAGTTTTTTGTTTGGTTTTGTGGGTGGTTTTGTTTGGGTACTTTTTATGGAGTTAAGGTCAAAGAAGCAAATTAACTCAACAGTATTCAGTAACTTCTAACTATCGTCTGTTGGAAAGACCACAGTTCCACATCACACAGAGATGTAGGTTACAAAGGTTGAACTACAGGGAGTGGTGCAGTGGGTCACCACAAGCCTGATGATATTAAGAAACTGTGAAGGCCACACCAGGGGATTAAAAACATCTTCATCAGTTTTCCCCAGCACAAAGCAAGTTTGCTTTAGATTAGGTCACAGAGCAGTGCACATTCTGACTTAGGCAGAAGTACATACAAAATAGGATGGATGAAACAGTTTCATAAGCGTTTGCAAGATCCAGCAGGAGCTTTCAGTGCAGATAAAGGACTGCAACTTCAAAAGGATTTTATTCATAAGAGGAACAGCCATTCCTGCAGTAATAGACGAACAAACCATTTGTCTCAAATCAAATAGAAGGCATTTAGCATCCAAGTTCAAGACACTGGTTGCCAATTCCACCCCCAACCAACTGAGAGTTTACAGTGACTATACGAACTGCATTAAGAGACTAGGGGCAAACTAATATTTAGGTAAACTGAAAAAGAAATAACTTGCAGTACTAGTGCTGCAATGAGGCCCTGCTCGAAGAAATAGGTAGCTAACTTTGCTTAAAAAAGCTTAAATTGATTGAGAAGGGTTCGGAATTACTTCACCCACGAGCATTCTTTGCTACCTTCCAGTAAGCTCAGGTTATAAAAGATGGGTTTCTGAGAAACATAACTTCATTTTTCTCTGCTTTGGAGAACAACATTCTGGAAACAGACTTTTGAAATCACTGGTTTGTTTTACAGCTACTGCCAGGATCAGCCAAGGAACAATGCCTTCCTTTAATCATATTGAGCTACAAATTGCTACTAAGGCAGCACATCCTTCTGCAAAGCAAAATTCACAATTATACACCACCTATATTATATACATACATTCAAGAAAGACATTCTCACAGCGCATGTAAACTTTCAGCAACGCCTGATAAAAATGTAGCTTTGTTATTTGGAAAGAAAACTGTAGCGTATCATCAACTTGGCCCAGAGCCACCCCCAGTATCGATACAGCCTGAGGGATGATTGGCTTGAGAGTAGCTCTGCTGAGGAGGACATGAGGAAACTGGTGGACACAAAAAAAACCCCAAACCCAGACACAGGCCAGCAATGCACACATACAGCCCAGAGAGCCAGTCCTATCCCGAGCTGCATGAAGATAACTGTGGCCAGCAGGCCAAGGGAGGTAAGTCTCCCACTCTATTTCACTCTTGTGAGACCCTACTTGGGGTACTGCATCCAGCTCTGCGGTCCCCAGCACAAGACAGACATGGACTCGTTGGAGCAGGCCCAGAAGATGAAAATTATTAGAGGGCTAGAATTCCTCAGCTACCAAGAAAGGCTTGGTTGGGGATGTCCAGCCAAGAGATGGCTCCAGGGAGACCTTACCAAGACTTTTCAGTAAACAGGGAAGGCTTATAAAAAAGACGGGGAGGGGCTTCCCCTTCCCCCGCCAAGGTCTATAGTGACAGGACAAGGATCAATAGTTTTAGACTGGATTACATACAATTTAGACTGATAAAAGTAAGAGGGATTTTGGTGCTTTTAGGTGTGGGGCTTTGTTTTGTTGTTTCACTTTTTGTGTTTTGTTCTTTTTAACCACATACATACAATGAGGGTGGTGAGACACTGGCACAGGTTGCCCAATGACATTGTAGATGCCCCATGACTGAAAGTGTTCAAGGTCAGGCTGGAGGGGGCTCCCAGTCTAGTGAAAGACATCACTGTCTATGGTAGGAACATTGGACTAGATGATCTTTAAAGGTTCCAAACTCTCCTACTGTTCTATGAAGTATTCAACAGTTCACTGAGACATCCCAAGTCGTCAAGCAAGAATCCAACATCATAGACAGGAGGAGTTTGTTCGGAGTTCTGCTTTGGTTTGGTTTTCTTTTGGGTTTTTTCCTTTCAAAGTTCATTAAAGCCAAGATATTTCAGAAAATAGCAGAGAAGAAAGTAGTTAGTTGTGGAAACATGTAGCATTTTATACCACACGAAAGGATAACCAAACGTGCCGAGTTTCACTCTCTCTAACGTTTCTGCCATTAAGTACTTGCAAGCTTCAGAGTATTGAGACTGCATTGCTTAATGTCTTCTTTGAAAAAGTGGACCTCAACATGTTAAATATCACAGCAACAACCTGCCACTGGAGAACCACTCTTATGCAGCATAAGTGCCATATAAAAATACCTATGTTTTAGATAGAGGCCTGAAAACCCTGGGATCTCTGCAAAACAGAAGCATTTGCGGAATAAAGCATTGATTCAAAACCTATACAGGTTAAACCAAACATTTATAGGCCTGCCTGTTGCCACATCCAGCCTCTGGATCTTCAAAACAGATCCATGCAGCCTATTCAAATAGACTTCTACCTCCACAAAGATCCACCATTTAAATAGACTTCTGTTCCACACTGATTACAAACTCTATAGTACATTCCACAGACACAGGACTACAATTTTATTTGAAGGGGTTTTTTTCTTATTGCCAGGTTTCCCCAATATCATTAGAAAAAAATGAATGTTTGCATTAGTAATCACTTAAGTTATGCTTTTGCTTCTTTATGGTTGTTTGCCACTGCGTTTCAAATAAGCTCAAATGCAATTTTCAGAATTTAATACAACCTATTTTCAGCAGTGCAGAAGGTCTGATTACAATTTTTTTTTCATTTTACTGTTTGGTATAAGATGGGCATTCACATTTAATCATATCCATAGATTACCTCAATGAATACAAATGTGTTACATTATCTTTAAATAAATGAATGTCAATATGTTCTAGGGTAACAGAAGTAATTGCATATTGATAACAGTCATTATCATAAGTCATGGTTGCTGGCAGAAAATCCACTTGTATTTTTTAATAAGGTGCAATATTATGGTCTATTTTGAGATGATAGCTTGCTATTTCCCCATATATAATACAATATCACTTCAATATAGCTGGCAGACCCTGGGAATAGATAAAAATTCAGAATGTAAACCTGCGAATTGTAAGATTTTACAGTCTTTTGAAACTAGGGTGGTTATTCCAAGTACCTCAGCAAAACTGATATGAGGAAATCATTATCTGTGCCAGGCTGATGTACCTTCCATTCCACTCACCACAGCAGATAACAGTGACTAGCACATTATACTGAACTCAAACAACCAGGTACTTCAGATTTTGCATTGTAGCTTATTGCAGTTTGCAAAGTAATCTGAAAGACACTTGAGAAAGGAATACCTCTCCCATATTTTTAAGAGGCACAAAACTTCAAAGCTAACTCAGATATTCTGGACACATCTGCTATGGGAGAGTAAGGAAGTTATAATATCCAATATCAAGATTGGAAGCTCTCGTTCTGCACTGCTGCTTTACTTTATTGCCTTAAAGTAGCAGAAAGATAGAACGTGATAAAATAAGCCCACAACTGCAGAGTCCTGCACCATGGACATACTATCCCCATAAAACAGTACAGGCTGGAGATGGACTATGTAGCAGCATTACTAAAAAGACTGTGGGGGTCCCATCTGAAGAGGAATCTTAACATGAATCAACAGTGTGTGGACCAGCAAGAGCAGAGCAAGGTCAAAGAAAGGAGGGTGACTGTTTTTCCCTACTTTGCGGCTCTGAGGCCATACCTGGAATACTTCGTCAAGTTTTCAGCCTCCATGTGCATGAAATACTGACTAGTGGAGCAAGTCAAGCAGGCAACCACTAAAATGGCTGTCTCAACAGAAAGGCCCCCCGACAGCCCACTGAAGTGGAGGCTGCAACACATGAAGTGTACAAAGTGACTGAAGAAACAGATTTCAGTCACACTGGAGAAGAGAAAGCTTGTAAGAGGTGGATCTCACTGCTGTCCTCAACAGCCTATATAGAAGACATGACTCGCACTCTTCCACAGGACTGTTTCTCCTTGTCCTTTTACTGACTATCACAGGTCGCAGCCAAGAAAGTTCCGGTTTCACAGTGGGAACAGACAGGCACTGGCACCACCTGTCCAGAGAGGAACCATCACCTCTGAAGACTTTCAAGAGTCATTTGAACAAAGCCCTGATGTACTGGGCCTGTGTAGGGCAGAGTTTGTTTTCTTCATAACAGCTCAGATGGTGCCATGGTTTGGATTTTGACCAAAATGGTACTGACTACACAGTAATGTTGTCGCCTTTGCTGAAGAGAGTATTGAGTCCTTTTTCTCACTCTGCCCCACACCTCCCCCTCAAAAAGAATGAGTAGTGTGCAATGGGCTAGGAGGGGACAGCCAGACAGATGGACTCTCAGTAGGTACACATCACTTTTTGTTTTCTTCTATTCTTCCCATTTAACAAACTTTTAAAATTATTTTTTAATTTTGACACTGCCCTCCAAGTTTGTTTGCTTTTATTTTTCCCCATTTTCTTCCCCTTTCCCACCAGGTGTGAGTGGGAACGAGCAAACAGCTGTGTGATGCTTCACTGCCCACCTGTGCTGAGACACACTACCTCAGCAGTGTGGTCCAGCTCTGAAGCTGGTCATGCTGGACTAGATGAGCTCCAGAGACCTCTTCTGACCTAAATTATCTGACAGTGCAAAGCATAAGCTTTGTGCTTTGCAGGTTCCAGTTTGGTAACAGTGGATGGCACACTTAAAAGACCATCTCAGCCAGCGGTCATGGCACAGCAGATGTATTTGCATGTGAGATTTAGAAAACTACAGGTAATGAACCTGGCTGCAAGGTTGTGCTGCCCCCTGGGAACAGCACCGCTCCAGGTCTACCACTGGCTCACACTGAACGCCACCACCATCACCATTCCCTGAGGAACAGCCACACTGAGCACTGTAGAGAGACCTTAATTTATAATGACTCACTGCACTGTAAGGTAAATAGACAACAGCATTACTTTGTAGTACGGTTATGCCGTTGTTCTGGTTTGGGGTAAAATGAACCAATTTTCTGTTTTACAATTTTACTTTCTAACTCTTCTAACTAACTAACTAAACTCTGAAATTAACAGCACACTGTTCAGAGAACTGTTTTGTCTCACAGTGATAAGACCCAGTTATACCAAGGAACGGTCTGCAGGGAGGCCCTTGCTTATCTCTATTGCTGGAACAACCAGGTCAGGGAATTTTGTTATTTGCCCTGTTGGAGGGTTGGAAGCAGAAGCGTTGAAGGGTCCTACCTGCAAGGAGGAGCAGACAGGACAACTGACCCAAAAACTGACCAACAGGGGTATTCCATCCCATCTGCATCATGCTCAGTATAAAAGCTGAGGGATCAAAGGGTCAAGCCCCTTTTCTCTTTCTTCAATAGCTGACGTCCGAGGAGGACCCTGCCTGTTCATCTGCCTTTGATCCCAATCTGAGCGTTCCTTACTCCAGATCTGGAATCCAGCTCCTGTCGATCACCGAGTCCAGCCTGGGACTGTTGTCTGCTGGTGACGTGGTCATCATCCTGGGAGCTTGATATGGTTTTGTATATACTGTATACTTTTATTTTATTTTTTTAAATCTTTCTTTTATTATTCATTATGTTATTATTCTTTATGTTTTTATTAAAGTAGTTAAGTTTTTCTAAACTCCTGAATTTCTTTAATTTCTCCCTCTCTTTTTTTTTTTCCAAAAGGGGGAGGGAGGGATTATCTATCCTTTTTTCTGATTTGCTCAGAACCATGACAGCCATTTTATTGAACTCTCATGCAGACACCAGCTCCAACATGGCTTGGTCATAGGTAGAGAAATAAAACATTTAGGTACCCAGTGTGGAGTAGCCAGTGAGCATATTAAACATAAACACTTCATCCTGAAGTGAGAAGTCTTAGGGGTAAAATACCTGAGTGTTCTCCTGAGCTCCCCTATAATGTAATTAAATCCCCATATTTGCTCCCATGTGATTACTCAGACAAAAACTCAAACCCAAAACTTTCTCTTCAGCATCCAAAGTCAGCTTTAAAAAAAGCCAAATATTTCAAAACATTAATAAGGGGGAAAAAAGCTCTTTAAGCCCCGGAGAACCACAAGGCCTCACATCCAGGGCGCACAAACACCGCAGGCCACAAGGCACACCAAAGTGTCCCTTGGGGCAAGGCAAACGCTACCAAGCCCCCGCACCGTCCATCACTGGCGGTCTGAGACCCGCACAAACTGGGGACAGTGCGGTTCGCCTGTTTTTAAATTATCTTCACCACAGAGCAGAGCCCCGGGCCTGCAGGCCCTATGGTCCCCTCAGGTCCCCAGTGCGCCAGTTGCCTGGCAACGCTGATCCGCCCAGCAACCAGGGCCTGACAGGTGGCCAGCCACACCCCCGACCCAGCGCCCGGCCAGGCCTGTCACCCTGAGGCGGGGGTCGCCCTCAGCACACACCCCGCAGGGTTGTTGCCCAGCTGCTTGTCTTACCAGTACAAGCTTAGAGGTTGTCACAGGAACCTCTTCTATGCCGGTAGGCCAGGCTCAGGCCTCACCACCCGGCTGCTACAGGCAAGGTGTGAAAGTAGGAATGGCGCACCTTAGAAACTGGAGTCTTTTGAGGCAATGAGTGCTCCAGCCCTGCTTCTGCAGAGCTGTTTGGTTGGCTCTTCTACTCCAGGGCTGAAAGGTAACTTTCTAGGCTGGAGCTGCTGGTCTTCCTTCTGAGAGAAAACACCATCCATATTTAGGCTTACACAAACAAGTCCTGACTAAAGAAAAGGGCATTGCCACAGTGAAGGCTTTGCAGGCCAGGAGCCCACCCTAATAATCTGCACCAGCATCAGCATGGTTAACTGGGACCAGCAGGGGAGGCCTGCAGGGCTTTGGAGGGAGCTGGGGAGCGTACAGCTAGCCCCGGGGTCATGGGAGAGTGGGGATGGGGAACAAGAACAGAAGTTGTTTTGGATAGGAACAATGTGAAGGAAAGTTACGCCCTCTCCTATATCTTTCTTATCCTTTACAGGAACATTACACTTCCTGAGAGTACCAGAAATCTTACAAAGGCTCTGTGCTTCTCCACAGACCTGAATCTTCCTCAGCTAGGGAAAAAGACCTCTACTCCTCTGTCATTTGTGTTAGTGATGTCTGCCTAAAGATGCGGTCTCTGCCAGGGACAAAGGGTCAACAAAAAGGTGTGCTTTGGTTGTGACTGACTACATAAAGTTAAAAATGGATTTCAGAAATCACATACTAGAGGCTTTTTATTGGTAGAGGTCTGCCGATGTTGGTATTATTGCAAGTGTAGTGTAAAGTCAACTTGAAAGTGGGCATGTAAAAATACTGAATTTGTAGTATTTTACTGCCTCATAAAAGGCATTTAACTTGGACGCAGAACATTTTTGCAGTGAGTAAGCATTTATATGAATATCAATATATATAGTTTCCCACAGATTGAAATTTCTATGGAAAGTTGCACATTTCTGAGCTGCAAATACTGTATGCTTAGTTAGCAGTTTTATGAGCAGGCAAGTTGTGATTGCTATCAGGTTATCATTTGCTGCTGTGTGCTCTTCTTTAACTTCACAGGAAGTATAAAGGTTGTTCTTAGGAGAAAATCACCTTTCCACTGAGAATTAATCTTTTTTGGTATGCTCTCTATTTCTGGCTTCCACTGTTCTGCCGCTGTCAATATCCAGGTTCTGTACAAGGTGACTTACACGTTGAGGGCCCTTTCTTCTCTCATTTTTAATAATACTCTACAGGCATAATGATTTGTTCACGCTTTTGTGCATGAACATTTTCTGGTGAAGTAATTGTTCCTTTTATATGACTACACTTCTCCAATTCTACAAATTTTTTGCAGATATTCCACTTACAATTATGACCGAAATAAAGAGCAATGCTGTTAGAACTACCCACTGGAGACCAAAGAAGCTAATACTTATGACCAGCCTGTCCAGTCTATACAGTCTATTTCCTACAATTTTGAGGGCTCTTCAAATTTAAAAGGATTCTCAGTTAACTGTAGCAAGTGAAATTGGAGAAAATTGCCATGGATGGTTCAGTGGTGGTCCCTGCTCAATGAAAGCGAAAAGGAAAACAAGACACTAAGATATATAAAGAATGAGAATAACATTGAAAGTATGTATAATGCACTTAGGTACTGCGGTAATACTGTTCTCGGTATTGATCAGTATCAGAGAAATTATGCGACAAAAAGTGATTAAGGCAGAAAACGCTGTCATTTGAAAAGAAACTTGAAAGTTGCGATTGTTTATATTCAGTAGGATACACAGCAGTATTGTAAAAAACAAAAATATTTAAGTTATTTCTATGCATTCGTAATGCTACAGGAAATTCACCTTCTGTTCTTGTGCATATACACAGAAGCTATATTATTATGTGAATTATACCAATTGAAATAAATCCTTCGTGGGCAGGTAGAAATAGCACTTGTAATGGACTCTTAGGCTGGAGAGCTAGTAGCTCTGTTACTTAGTGATGCAAATAAGATCAGGATTTAGTCCAAGGATCCATTCCATTTCTAAACAGATTACCTCCCACTATGGCAGATGCGAATATATACAGGAGGAAAAACAGAACAGATCCATCTAGTGAGAGGACAGGAACAATGAATATACATATTCTGCGTGACCACAAAGCAAAGTTAAAATTTTCACATGGAATATGGACCTATGCATATGTTTCATGTATGACATATGTTGTATTTTTAATAAACATTACATTTAAAATCAGGTAAAGTGATATCACATGGAGATATAATAAAGAAAAATCAGAAGTTATATCTTAAGTATTTTTTAAATCAACACATTCTGCTATATTAGTGTTATAGCTGATGTTAGCTTTAGTATTTTCCTGTGTTTGAGCTTCCAGTCTTTTAAATATGAATATGAACTGGAATATTTCTAATAAGAAACAGGGCACAGTGGAACCTTTTTATTGCTCTAATTCTTCATCCTTGCCCTGTCTGTATTCTCACTTTTCATGCCCATAGTATGTTTTATTTTTTACAGTGATGACTTTTTGTGGAACACATTTTCCAATGTGAGTTGCAATGGGATTTCTCTGATGTTTGTGTCAAACCGTAACAAGCTATCTTTACAACAAAAGAGGTGAACATCATGATGGAGTATCATCCAGAAAGTTTCTGAATTGTAAAAATGTGTTAATTATGCAAAAGTAGGTCTTGCCTGAAGGGTGAGAGACAAGAAGCCTGAAAGTGAGTTGAGACAGTTTGTGAAGTGAGAAACAGACCTCATTCTTGTGCAGTTTTTAAAATGTTAGGGAATTCCAAAGAGAAAAGCCTTGTTAAACTGAACATAATACAGCTCTGTAAATCTGAAGTAAACATTTAGTGGGATGATTCATTTGCTGGTGTGGATGTCCAGCAGCTTGTCAAATGAGAGTCAGCCATGTCTGGCTGAACGTTTAATGTGACATGGGTTTCATGCATACTTTAGCCAAGTTTTACCAAGATTTTCACATACCTAGCCAAAGCAGAAACAGTAACTCAGCTGCTGGTTTGGTTTCTCTCTATTCTATTGCAGAAAATGTTCTCAAAACGCATTTGCTGCTGCCATAGAAAAGTGCTTTCAATGATGAAAAACGCATTAGATCAAATTATTCCTTCAAAATGTGCACAGCCTTGCAGGAAAAGAATGAATACGCTATATGATAGGGGAGGATGTAATTCTTCCCCTCTGAGATGCTATGAGTAGATCCTATCAGCGACATGTACCCCTTCACCTGGCCTGTCGTGTCACATACAAGTTTTATTCCAGCTCCGTTAGCGCGTGCAACTGGCTGGAGCCAAGAGAGAAGGGACAAAGCTTTCAGGAGATGGTGGACGTTTTCAGCACGGCAACAGGAAAAAAGGAAACTAAGGGAGAGGGTAAAAACCTCTTAGAGCTATCCCCTGTCTTAAAAATCTCTGCTTTCCAAGAACTTGAGTGTACACAGCAGTAATCAATGATGCAAACTGGTTTTTCACCTGAAAACTATTATTTGCATGCATTTTCACCTAGCAGCTTTAGATCTTTGATCATTGTTCCCAAGAGTATATAAGGAAATAACAAAAAGTTCAACTGTCCTGTAAGGAAAACTAAAGTTAGTTTTATTTTGCATTATCATCATATCGCTAGTATTTAGAAAACTGATTCAACAGGGAGTAAATCTGGTTTTCTGTAAGCCCATCCCTGCACAGCTTAATAAATGATACGTTCATTTTATTTTCTGAGTCACTGTGCTGGTTTTGCAGCTTAGTTGCCATGAAACGGACGTTCAGAAAACTGCTGCAACCTTTCACAAGGGAAAATAAGAAGACTGCAAAAAGGAAAAGAAAATAAATACTTAAATATATACAAAGTTGAAGAAAAAGGTAAATTTGCACTGCGGATGGTCACTGGATAGCTTTTGCATTACAGTAAACTATGGCCCATGATAAGCAAAGGCAGCTGAAAATGACCCGGAGAACAAGATTTCATCTTTCATAAAAAAACTCAATAATAGTCTAAACTAAGTGATGATTTAGAAAAAGAGAGGAGACAAAAAAGATCAAACAAAAAAACCAAATAAAAAACAACAACAACAACAACAAAAAAAAAAAAACAAAAACAAAAACAAAAAAAAAAAAAAAAAAAAAAAAAAAAAAAAAAAAAAAAAAAAAAAAAAAAAAAAAAAAAAAAAAAAAAAAAAAAAAAAAAAAAAAAAAAAAAAAAAAAAAAAAAAAAAAACAAAAAAAAAACACCAAACCGGGGCAGGGGGAAGCCAAACCAGAAAATTTAACTAAATGTAGACTATTTTAGCTCTGTGGAAATAAGACATTTTTTTGAGGTGCCTCCAGTCTCTCATGCACAGAGTAAATTATTTATTAATAAAAAACAGTACAAAAATGAAGT
The DNA here is from genome assembly GCA_013400375.1 of Thinocorus orbignyianus. Lineage (NCBI taxonomy): Eukaryota > Metazoa > Chordata > Aves > Ciconiiformes > Thinocoridae > Thinocorus > Thinocorus orbignyianus. The sequence goes on from VXBW01004970.1 coordinate 228,982, forward strand.
GGAAAAAAAAAACAGAATGAAGACCACAGTAATCAACTGGCAAATGTTTACTATATAGATTTTCAGTATAGTTTGTTGGTTTTTTTTAATATTACTAAATTCCTATAAATGGTTGGGTTGAATCATATCCTCTTAGGAATTGTTTATTTGTCAAGAACCAGCATTATAAATTTATAGTAGTTCTAGATTGACTGTCCATATGTCCTAACAGTGTACTGTTGAGTATCAGCTGGTATTTATTTGGTCAGGAGCCTACAAATACTGTTCAGGGCTATTAGTATAATCTAAATTGAAATAATTATCTTAATCCCTTTAAGTTCTTTATGCAGTCTAGAGGAAAAAATGTAGAATATCCAAAAGACTATTCATAGCAAGAACTTAGTTCAGCATTTTTTAACTACCTACTGGAATGTCCTCTCTCTATTAGTAAAGTGGTAAAATGAGGAAAAATACTCTTCTAATTTAGACATTTTGAGTTAGTTGCCAAATGGCAAGAAGTATAAATATCCCTATTTTCCTTCTTTTTAAATATTTCCCTCAGGATCTCATTTGATCTTGGGCGTACCATTTTAGGGTTGTAGGGTTAAGCCTTTAGGGGAAAAAAAAGAAGGCAAAATTACACAGAAAAAGAATATGAGAAGGAATAAAAAAACAAGCTGACAAATAATTTAGCCATTTTTCTATGTTTATATCTCAACCACTTCTTTATATCTGACTAAATCAGGACATTTGACTGTATCAAGATACTATTTTTTTATCTGCCCTTTCTCAAATGATTGATTCGAAACAAATTTTTTAGACTACAATAAAAAAATGCGTACTTCATCCTGAAATAATATTCATGTTCCAACATAAGTCGGTGAGAGTAGATACAATATCAAACAATCCGCTTTGGATGTGTAAAGATACAAATTTGTGCCTTTTTAATTCACTTGCTCAAAAATTTAAAGATGTTTGAACTTAAGTGGTTCACATGAAAAGTGCTGACTTGATTCTTGCCATTTCTGAGACTCAGAAATTCTAGGCCTTGCCTCAGGTCTCCTTCAGTCCATTTCTTCATTATTTCTTTCCACTTTTCCAGTTTCTAATTTGCTAGATAAAATTGTATTTTCGTTAATAGATAGCACATAAAGTGAAAGTTTAAATAAAGTAAGTGTAGATAGGAAGTGCAATTTTTAACAGCAAAGATAACTGACCATTTGAAGACGCTCCTATAAATACTTGATATTTTAAAGTCATCGAAGCAAATGCTTGTCATACTGAACTGCTGAGCATTAGCAAAATACAGATATTATTTAAATGTATGTATATTTATATGTAAGTCTTATCCACACTACTGTTCCGTAGATTTAACCTCATGTTTGCAAATCACATGATTGGCAGGCTTCATAATCCATAAATGGCCAAGAAACGTGAAGCCTTGCAGTAGATGAGCAGGGCAAGATACTGGCATAGAAAATACTGCATCATTGTTCCACGAATAATAAACCATGTGATAGAATTTAAAAGTTTAACTCTCTATATATTTCTTGAAGTTTTCTCTGTCTTACACAAAAAGTGAGCCAGCTGAGCAGAATCTTGGCTGGCGTGAATTGAGATGGTACCCCAGTTTCCTTCAGGACATTTCAGTGTCTGGTCTGTTATGTCTGTTCTCATAAGAATAAAAAGAGGACAAATATTAAAGCCTATGAAAGTAACCCGTATGGACCCCATGAGTGATAAAGTGGTTGATGAAACAGCATACATTGTTCCTTCCATGTGCTAATTCGCAGCATTGATTTCCATTCACTCCCCTGTTTTCTAACCAGAACTAGTACTCTTCATGACCAAAGAGAGTACACAGAGCAGAAGAATTGCTCTTGAAATAGTGATTTAATCACTTGCTGACTCAACAGCAATTTAGCTAAATAAATAGGGTCTTCAAATTCCATTATCAATGGGGAAAAAAATGGCTTGTGTTTTTCTTAAACACTTATTGAAAGGTCTGGAAAAAATCATATGTATTCTTAGCATAGAATTCCCCCCTTACTTCCTTTAAGTGCTTCTCACTTATCTCTGCAGAGAAGGTGCTTACATTGGACTAGAGGCTGATGAGATCTCTTTCATACAAGATATTTTGATTACAATATATAACATGTATAATATATTTACATTTTCAAACATTAGCCAGTTTAATTAACTAAACTTTTCATAAAGCATTTATTGCATTTCTATTTATAGTTGAGATAGTAGAGAGTTCGAGCAACCTGCTCTAGGGAGAGGTGTCCCTGCCCATGACATGGGGGTTGGAACTTGATGATCTTTAAGGTCCCTTCCAACTCTAACCATTCTATGATTCTATGATCAAGAGAAAGTAGGAAGTGGAAAGAAACAAGAGAGGTCAATGGAAAGGGAAAAGACTGAAATCAGTCTAAAACAAATAAATGTAAGAAGAATAAAGGTTATTGTAGACAACTGATACCTGGCCCAGAAATACGTAAAATCAGGGGAGCAGAACTCCTTTGCAAAAGGTGTACAATTGTATCTTTAGTCATGAATAGCTCTGCGTGCAGAACAGAGCATAGAATTTAAAAATCCAGCTTCCATAACAGATGGCTTTATTTGCCATGTTTAGAAGCTTTACATGGGGGAATCTTCCACCAGAAGGAGAGCTCTGTGTGCTGCAAAATAATCGGATCTGGGTCAAAAATCAGACTGCCCTAGCACTTGGTGCCAGCGTTTATGTAAGATTGTCACAATCTGTCCAAAGCAGAAAACGATCCAAGTAATTAGTCGTATTTAGTGTGCGATGTTTTCCCTCCTAAAATAATTGTGACTATGTCTCAACTGGAACATCCAAAAAGGAACAGGTTTCTGGTGCTGCTTTTTTCCCCTCGGTACAATGCTTGCAGTGTGACTTTTGTAACACCCTTTCTTACCATGAAGACTTATAACCATTTGATCTGTCAACCTTTGGATAAACTGTGTGAAAATCATGGTCTGCTGAGAGTAGCTTGTGAATGGAAACACCAAAGAGCAGCTCTAGGAGACAGCAGAAAGAAACACCGTACTACAGCACAGAAAAACACGCTTTGATCCTCTTTTGATTTCCTCACTAGTGAATTTTTTGGACCTAAGAAAGTACCAGATAATCTTTTCTCTCCTTGTTTCTGTGGCTAAGAACTCTGTTGACTGGTGGGACCAGAGGAAAAGTAAAAGGTTCTGGAGCACAAGGGCACCCAAACAAGTAATCAAATGGAGAGACTGGAACACAGAAGGCAGACTGGCAGTAATCTCCACTATGTGATGGGTCGACAATGTTTTGTTTAGAGGAGACTTAATTAGAATGGAGATGTGTCTCCAGTTCATTGCAGAGCTGCTAAGAGCTGACCTCTCTTTAAAATAATCCTTTTCTTCCTAAATTCAGTTTCTTTCCATCCTGTTCATATGGTAACTAATAGCAACTAGTCTAAAAAATAATAAATAAATCACTAACTAGTTTGAAAATAAATAGATAAATCCGTAACTAGTGAAAACGAAACTTATACTTAGTTTTTGGAATCTGAATGTTTGGGGTTTTTTTTAAATTTGCCTGAATCGAGAAGTAGCTTCTAATGAAATTGTGGTCATAGAACTCACTCCAGAGTGTGATTTGTTATTAGCAGTATTAGCCTTATTCTATAGTGGTTCAATACTAAGCATGTCCTAAACTGTATTTTCCTGTTGTGTGCTTCAGAGGAAAGTCATCAGTACAACAAAATGCTACTGGCCTTACTGGACTTCTCGGGCAGATCGTCAGCCTGTAGACCCAGAGCAGAAAAAAAGAACATCACCCTGGTAGAAAGAAGGGCAGAGAGAATCCTGATGTTCTTCCACATTACTAGTTTCTAAACTAGCAAACAATTCTTAGCCTAGAACGGTCACTAATTTTAAAAAGGAATTAACCAAACATGAGATTTATCAGTTTACTAACGAAACAATTTGCTTAAGGAAACAGAAAAGAAGTGATACGAGCACTCTTATCTAAAGATTCGTTGCTATTGTGCAACAAACAAGACCGTTCGATGGTGTTGCCTGTCAGGCTAGAAAAATTGTTTTATACAGACATTCACTGAACGGCACAAGCAGGATCTCGGGCGTCTTCAGATAAAGAAATGAGTACGATTTTAAATGCATTTTTAGAAGTATTTATATGTTGCAAGGTCTGGCAGGATGATCGATGTTACTTTAGGATTCATGGCTTGATTAGCTATCAATTCTATGTGGCTGTGACTCCATTGAGGAGCAGGGGTTTGTTTGTTTGTTTGTTTTAAATTGTAGCATTAATTTCAGTGTCTCATTCTTGCATTTTTCTCTTACCAAAAGTTTAACTCGCTGATTTCCACACTGCTGACTGTCCAAGCCGTGCCCGACTCCACTGCACAAGTCTGACATCTTGGCTCCATGAAACCAACTGGGAAGCTGACTTTTCAGTGAGAGAAGGGTTTCATGTGTTCGCAGCAGCTGTTGTAAATTGCCTGGAGGGCAGCCTCACTGAAAAACAGCAGCATATGACAAAGTTTCCAGCTGATGCATATCAATAGGCTGGAAGCTTCTGCGGAGCCTGAATGTGCTGTGGAGGAATTTTGCAACATATCACAGTCAAAAGTTGCTGGTTCAACAGTTTCCATAATGATTTCCAAAGCAAGAGATCTAGAAGCAAGGAAAATACATGGGTTAAGCGCTGTGCAAAATATGTGTCTTTTGACATCAGCCAGCTCCTTTGAAGTGGTAATTTAGATAACTTCTCTCTTTACTCCGTAAATTTAAGCATAATTTCTTGATAATAGGCAGCTAAAGGGCTCTGATCGTGATAGATTTTTGAGATAAGATATTTGGTAACAGTTCTAAAACAGAATAGTCCTTTTTTAATTTTGGGTAACTATGTATAACAACTTTCTTTTTAGGAAGACTTGAGGGCCACCAGCAGAAACTAATTTTCTTATGAGGAAAATAAAAAATCTCTATTTCTAAAAGGGCAGACAAGCTGATTAGTCAATATTACAGCTAAAATTCTTTGTATTTTCCTCCATCAAAATGGTGGATTAAACTGAGGGGGGGATGAAAGGAAGTGGAAGGAAGGAGAGAAGAGGACGCTGCTTTTCTGTGTCTCTAACATTACCATTTTTTTTGCTTTTGAATTTTTTCCTGGCAGGAGTATTGTCTCTCCAAGGAAGTCAAGATACTTGAATTATTCTTGTATGTGGTTTTTCTATTAATACCACTTGCAAGCAGCTTTCCTACTGAGTTTGATTCCGTGTCTTTCCTTAGCCACATCTGCAGATTGCCTGAGAGCATCTGTGCAAGACTAGTAGTGACATTGAGGAAAGACAGTACACTGACACCACGCTCATCCTCTGTGGCCTACTTACAAGTCGGGTGTAGGGTGGAGCAACGATCCTTCTCCTCTCGGTGGTCTCTGAAGGGCGGGCTGCTGGGCGGCGAGATCTTACCACTGCTCCTACCAGGTCTGAAAGAACCTCTGCACATCTGGGTCTGCGATAATAAACTGAGGGAGGAGGATTGCACAGCTGAGAGGCAATGTCTGCTTTGCAGACTTTGGTAGGTGTTAAAGCAGCAATAAGTAAAATACAAGTTGTTTGTTGAGAAAATTAACCAATGTGACTGTGAAAGCAGGCGCAGAAAAGAACATATTCTGACTCTTGTGAAGCCTCTTCTTTATGTTCAGAGCATAAACCAATGTTGTGTACCTGGCCCTCCAGAAGGGTTACTAGATAATGAACGTTGCTACAGTTGACACTAAACTTATACTAGGTCCTAAGTAAAGCAAGAGCGTGAGATTATGTTTTCATGAGTTTGGCATCAAAACCTAAACACTCCTTTTGATTTCCCAAGTCTTTTTTTGGATACTGATTAACAATTGATTAAATAAGAGGTATGGTATTATCTTATCTCATTAATTATTTTTTTTTTAAGTACAGAATTTTGTTTGACATTGGCATTGTGCCCACGGACATAAAAACTCAGAAGAAATTTTAGTGACTTAAAATCATTAAGATGAAATCTGAACGAGTCCTACAGGAGGTGTCTGACAGTTTGAGATGTGCTAATAGGGACGGATAACCAAGTACCAGGCCTTCTGAAGTGAATTATCACTATCTCAGAGAAATCAGGTTAGCGGAAGGTGAGCATGGGAAGTCAAGTCCCGGCAGACAGGTTCAGCCTTCCTTCTCAGCTGCCTGTTGGGGAGCAGGAAGTCCTGCCCTGCCTGCTTCGAAGAATGGCATTTTGCATTTCCAAGACCTGGTGCTGATCTGTTGGTTAGACATCAAAGAGGACAGATGTTTTTAGGCTGATATGGTTTATCCTATAGGCAACGTGCACCTAAAGCAAACAAACCTGAGCTGGCTGGTTATTGAATGGATGTGACACCGAACATGTCTGCCTGTAATTAGGAAGGTATATAGACAGGCAGCTCTGGGTTTTTTTCAGTTTAATACATCATTAACAAGAAACAAGCTTTGATTTAAAAGAAAAAGAAAGAAGACAAACTAAAACATTAAAATTGTTTTCAGTCCTTTAAGTTACATAGTTCTCACTCCAGAAGCTTTGATCGTGTATAATCCTGATGAAAGGCTGAACTGTAATCAGCCTCAGATACATTATGTTGCAATCCTGTGGCACTAGTGCATGACAGAATTTTATTTTCCATTAGTCCATTCTTTGCTGGAAATATAAACACTTTATAAGCTTAATAGTCCAAACAATGAATGTTATTGCTTTTTAAAATTGCCTGTTAATGAGAATTTTGCTTGCTATTAAAAAAATCTGAGTGCCTTAGGACCATCTTTCAAACACTGACATACCTATTTTCAACACCACCAGTGTTGAACAATCAAAACAAAATCATCCCAGACGCTGCTTTTAGCAAAAGCAACCATGTTTTTTAACTGATCAAAATGGATGTTTACAGCATCTGTGGAACCAGGACTGATTTTAAAATAGCTTTTCACTGAACTATGAACAATTTCATATCTACTCCAGCGCAGAAGTGATGGCTTTGCAAACACGTATGTGGAACAAAGACAGTTATTTTCTAAGAAAAAACCTCACTGTTGTAAAAAAGCTGGGTTTAAGCAGAAAAAAAAGAAATAGATGGTTGGAAAGGTTGCACTGACCTGAGTCACAGAATCCATGCAAATACTCAAGAAGTGCAAAGTACAAATAGGCGTCACTCTGCTTTCTCTTCTGAGCTTGTGCAGGGCCTGATTTTGTGTAGCAGCCATGAGACCGTGGTTGGAATTAAGGGTGACTGTAATTTCTAAAAATCAGGGCTGCACATTGTAACTTTCAACACAGGCCCACGGAGCAGCACACTGACATTGCCTAACGGCCTGTGTCTGATAGGAGCGAGACTGTCAGTGGAAGCAAACCAAAACGAGGAGGATGACTGGAAACCTTCCAGTACGCTGTGGGTACTGTTAATTTGGTGGTGTGTGTATGCGACACACTGGAGGTATTGCAGTGTGTTTGGAGAAGGGTCTGGAGCACAAGCCTCATGAGGAAAGGCTGAAGGAGCTGGGGTTGTTCAGCCTTGAGAACAGGAGGCTCCAGGGAGACCTTATCGCTCTCTACAACTACCTGAAAGGAGGCTGTAGGGAGGTGGGGGTCAGTCTCTTCTCCCAAGTAACAAGCAGTCGGGCAAGAGGAAATGGCCTCAAGTTGTGCCTGGGGAGGTTTAGATTGGATATTAAGAAAAATTTCTTCACAGAAAGGGCTGTTAAACATTGGAACAGGCTGCTCAGGGGAGTGGTTGAGTCACCATCCTGGGAGGTATTTAAAAACCAGGTAGACATAGTACTTGGGGACATGGTTTAGTGATAACTTGGCAGTGCTGGGTTAACAGTTGGACTTGATCTTAAAGGTCTCTTCTAACCAAAGTGATTCTGTGACACTGACAGGGTCTGGCAGAGTTGTCAGCATGTGCAGGAAAAAATCATTTATGCAGAAGAGGGGCACTCTTGACCACAGGAGAGGGCTGAATACATACTGGTGTGTGGGAAAGGCTTCTGTGAATCCCAGTCATGCTCAATTAAACAGGCTCTCCCAGCAGAGAGGAGATACTTATGAAGGCTTCTGTAAGCTAACAAACCACTTAATTAGTAACAACTATGAGTGCAACTGTGTACTCTGAGGAAAGAATGGAATCCATACTGCTACCAGTTTTTCAGAATATAAACTAAACCTGGATTATCCTAACTGCAGTTTTTTCATGTAATGAAAAAGGCTTACTAAACTAATGGTCCTGTTTTCCACCGTATTGGGAAAACGAGATCATATGTACATGGGCAAACTCAAACATAAAGTATGATTAAGTAGTCTTTGTCAGAAATAATCTTTTCATTATATTCTGGTAGGATACAGAAATACCACATCTAAAAATACTTCATATTATCCTTCTGATGTCCTGTGATGGTGTTCTGACAGGGAGCTAGAGAGCTATAGACAGCCATGGGTATTTTTGTAATTATTAATGTTCTCATTCTCTGTCAAAATGAAAAATAAAAGCAGGAACAGAAAGAGTTTACCTCCACTCAGTTATAAGTAAAAATATATTCACGTCCTAAAACCTCCTTTGATGCCAGCAGATATGGTAACAAATAGAAAGGTGTCTTTGTTGGACAACTCAGAAGGGAAGTCAAGGGCTGAGAGGGGCTGATTAATGATTTGAGATGACATATTTCCAAAGCCATCACTTTTGTTCCTGGCTGAAGCATCTAAACAGGCAGGTATCTAATACTGTTTTGGCCCCGGTGGTGTCACGTTTTGTCTCCAGGGCTGTCAATCTGGCATGCTTCAGAAGCAGGTAATTGTGATGAAGTCGAATGGGGGAAATAAAACAATCTGCATTTATCTCTTGATATTGCATTTTAGTTCTTTGGAACCATATCAGGATTGTCAGGATACTTTTTTTTTTTAATTCAAACAGCCATTTGCATTTATTTTCTAACAAGGCTTTTCCCAAATCAATACTGGACAAAAGAATAGAGACAAAATATTTTTTGAAACTCATTTGTCTTAAGTGCAAAAAAACCCCCACATTCAGCCCAAGAAAAAAAAAAATCTGCAAGCAAATGTATCATCTCCTTCCTGTTCCCATGATGCTGGCTTGGCTGGTTGTCTGAAAGGGGAAGCTAACAAAAGAAAAGTGATATTAAAGAAAACAGTGTTTTCTTTCTTAATGGTTATACTGAAAACTGAAAATAGAATGAAAATAATGGAACATAAAACTATATTGCTTTTTTTTTAAGAAGTTCACCGAAGCTGCATTTGTAATGATACGTCCCAGGTTTTGGCAGAGCCAGTGAAGTTCTGCACCCATTGGAGATGCCCACATACTCCCAGCACACACTGAGAATAGTGTAAAGAAATGCTTTCTTTTACAGTTTAATTTCCAGCATGTCTGTTTATACAAACTGTGCAGTATCTGCCTTATGTATAAAAATCTATTTTTTCCCTATAAGCAATCACCACAGAACACATACAGAATGCAAACCTTAACTATACATAAATAAATAGTCCCAGAAGGGTTTGCTACTGAGGCTGTAAAAATACGTTCTCATGCTCTTTCGTTAGATCTCTAATTTCACCATGCACCTAAAAATACTGCTCAATGCTTCATCCTCAGTACCACAAATTACTTCAAAAACTGAAGCAAAAATTAAATTGGTTCAATCTGAAACAAGTATATTTGATCCATTTTCCTGGCTTAAGCAGAAAGGTCATTTGCACACAAAATATTTTAGTTGATCTGGAACAAACTATACTGTTCTCAAAGACTGAAATATCAGACTGGATTTCACAAAATAGCAGGAGGAATGACTGCCACCTCTTTCATCATTTGACAGCTCATGCTATGAAACTTCAATCTCATCTCCTACAAGATGTGAAACTACTCCAAATTTCCAGGCATTCTGGGCTGCAGGTGATGAAGGAGCTGGGTAGAAGAAGGGCTCCTATGCTCTTTTGTAGGAACTGGTGAACTTGCAGTGAATAGTTCAATGCACTGGCCAGGACGAGTGGAGCAGATGCTGGCTGGGCTCAGCTGCCAGGCGAGTGAACTGGCTCCTGTGCTTGAGAGCTGTAATCCTTTGCTCTCTGTCTGTGCACAAGTGGCACCATGTCGCTGCGAGGTGGAGATGTCCCAGCTCCTTGCTCAGAACCCCCCTATAATACATCCTACACACACCACAAAATGCAGGAAGGGCAAAATGAAGTCCTGTCAGACAGGGGGTGTCTATAGCTTATGACCCCAAGGGATGTACTCAAGTCCTGCATTAAACCAAGCCAAGAGTTGTATTTTCTTGCAGTGGAAAACTGTTCTTCTGTACATTGTATGATTATGGCCATAAACTGATGTATGATAGAAACTGCAAACATGAAAGAGGAAAGATAAGCCCTGTATTAAAAGAGTTTACAATAACTTTGCTTGTCTGCTATACAGGTGTCTCAAATAGAGATAAAGTACCAAGTATTAGAGTCTGAAAGAATGAGGAAAAACATGCCTCCCTGGTACCTGCAACCCTGTCTCTAAGAGTAAGGAAATTGCAATCCGTCTGCTGAATTCTGCCCTCATAACCTGGTTGTCTCACAGCATCCTCTAGCATTGCAAAGTGAGAGATGTTAATAAGCTGGAACCTCAGATTAAAAATACGTACAATATAAGGACAGACTACACAAACTGAAACCACATCATCTTAAAATGATCTAAGGAAAGCACTGTTGTAATTAAAGTACTTCAGTTTTTGAATAGAATAAATGAGGCCAACTCAAGTTGCTAGGTTCACCACAAAAAAAAAAAAAGCCCATTTAATTGTTAATTACAAAAAATTAAGTACTTTTTCATGTACAGAATTATAGTGAAATAGTAGCCTTACAAAACACAAAAAAATTACTAGCTTATTCAAGAAAGAACTAAAAAGAAAACACACAAATAACAGGCTATAGAAAGAACCTGGATGTATTATTTCTGGATGCTTGAATTACAGCCATTTAAAAAAAAAAGTGCTTTTCCAGATCTCGCTCTGCCTTTAGTTCCCATAAATTAATAACACACATTCTGGCAGAAATAAAACTATGTTGCACACTTGCCTCAGAAAACATAGGTAAAACTCATCTCCTCAGTCACAAAAATCCAGGGACTTGATATGGAGATAGATATATGTGTGTATATATATATATATATATGTATATATATATATTAGAGCTTGGTATACCAGCTCTAATAAAAGTCTATGAAAGCAGATGTTTTTTTCAAGCATTCCTGTTTATCTTACATTAAAGTCATATAATGCCATTAATGTCCACTTATAAAGGTTTAGAAGACTATATCTAGTCTTCTCTAGATGTGACGGCAGTTTCCATGAGAACCGTGTAATTTTCAGTGCAGAAGAAAGAACAAATCAGTGCTTTAATGACAGAGTAGATATTGAGATTATACGCAGCAGGTTAGGAAAATCTACTTGGGTTTTGAAAGGATAGTGCAGAAACTGAGATTTTTAAGAGTGGAGTGGACTTTATCTGACTCTCTTATCGTCCCTGCATCAAGCATCAGAAAATGTAGCCTCTGGCTCACAGGCCCTGCTTTGTGTATCTACCACCCAGCAGAAACACTAAGCAACAAATTCAGCACATACTAAACAACATCAAACACCATTCAACAACTGGTTTACAGTTTTACCTAACTGTAGGTCAGCCTCTTCTATGCAGCTAGGTGATGTAAGAAAGGAAGCAATACCGTTGGTATCTTTATGTAACTCACTTCACATCTTTCCCAAGGTCAAGAGTCAGACTTCAGTCAGACTTCACAGAATGGACAGTGCTGTTTCTTCCAAGAGTTTGGGTCCCATAGTGCAGACAGATGATCAGTCCCACTCTGTAGCATTGACTCTGCCATTGTCGGCTTTCCCTATCATACCCAACATCGCATAAGTACAGGGAATTTTCAAATGACTACTAACTCCCTGGAGCCCTTCTCAGAAATGGAGTCCTCTTTCCCAAGATCAGTGATGATATTCTGACATGCAGAATACTTAATGTGGAGTACACGTGGTGCATATATTAGTATCTACACCAAAAGAAGAAAATCAAACTATTAATTTGAAAATTAAGTTCTTAAACTTTCCAATTGCCCCTCCAAGAGAATTTTCAGTTTTCTCCTCAGAGAGATGCAAGCCAAAATGTTCTGTTGCCTGAAGGAGATCAAGAGCATCATTGTGATTTCTTGATTTTATTCCTCTAAACAATTGCCACCTGACAAGTTTTGGAAATAATTTCAAATAGAACCTGAATACCCAAAGGCACATTTGTATTACTGTGCCAGAGCGCTGTGCTCAGGCCGTGCCCTCACCGACTGCCAACTAGACTTTTTCAGCAGCTCCCATGCCAGCAAAAAGCAAGCGCTTCTTTGGCACATGACTGATACCTTGTTCTAAAAGTTTCACCGTCGTATAACTGGTGTGGAGTCCCCATCCCTGAAGATACTTAAAAGGCATCTGGACATGGCCCTGCTTGATCAGGGAGGTTAGAGAAGATGACATCCAGAGGTCTTCTCCAGCCTCAACTGTTCTGTGATCCCATAAGGGTCCACAGTGTAATTATTAAAGGCTTAATACGCTTCAGTAGGCTACATGAAGTATTTACTACTGGATTTTTTCCCGACAGGTTGTCTGTTTCTTCACTTATCAAACCTTAACTTGTGTCTATCTTTTCCACTTGAATATTTATGATTGCACACAGGCTGTCCTGCCTGGGCTGTATGAATGAAACTATTCAGTAGATTGAGAATATTTCAAATTTAATGTTCCCCATATGGAGCTTGGTACCTTGACTCCTTGAGTGGTAAAGTAATTATTCTGATATATATAATTCTTCAGGTTTCGTGATAATTTTTTCCATGCGTAACTTATTTACACTTTATTAACAGCATTTTATTGAAAGTTGCCGAGAACAACAAGAAGTCAAACAGTAATAAAGGCCCAGTGGTACCTGCACTTATAATTACAGGAGCTGGTTGTGTGACACCTGACCTTTAAATCAGATCTTTTTCTAGCTCTCCGGAAGAATCCAAACCTTTTGCCTACCAAAGCAACTTTGTGAACAAGGATTTCAAAACCAAGATTTGATTAAACAAAAAATCTAAATCCATATAATTAACAACTAAGAGAAGGCTATATTGTGATTTTCCATATCAATACCTGCTAATTGAAGAAGGAAGACTGATAAAATGGCTTTTAGGTAGGCAATGGAAACATGATCTGCTCTCTTTGCAGTCCTTCAAGAACACAGAATGTCCACATTTGCCGTTGCACCTGTCAAATGTGCTGAAGGTATGAGACCCTCACTTTTGATTGCCTCTGTCCTGTTGTGTTGCAGGAATGCCATGCAGCCTGACCTCCTGCTAGAGAGTGGCAGAGCATCAGTTCAACACAACTCCAGCAAGTAGTTTTTGGAAACAGGAAAGGGAACTCGTGGGCCAAAGGAAAGGCACAAACTAGCAGTGATTCTTTCGCAGGGCCCAAAATGTTTCTGTTCAGGTGAAAACTGAATGACTGGCACCGTTCTTTTGCCCTGACCAGAAATAACTGATTTCATCTAAACCACATTACACAGTCCTACAGGAACTGAAAGGGTGAAAGCAGGAAGCAACTTCAAATAATAAAAAATAATATTTAGGCTTTTCAGTGTAGTGTTTATGGCTTTGTTCTACACCACTAATTATACGTATTATGCATCTGATCTGACAGTTTTATAATGCTTTGTATCTTTAATGAATCCTTTCCCTGGGAGGGAGGAAAGAGAAGTTAAAAACTTGCCAGGGTTAAAACTCAGGACGAGAACTCCCTTGTCAGGATAATTTTTATTATTTTTTTTTTAAGTCTGCGCTGTTGCTGATCACAATTTTCAAAGCAAAAATTTCTGTCTAAAACTAGGACCCTAACCTCACACTTCAGAAACTTAAATAACACTCTTGATGTAGGGCTGAGGAGCTAGTGATCCCAGAAATGCCAGACAACTGCTCAGTGCTATGCAGTTTGGAAAACCAAGGCAGCTAACTGCAGATATTACATTTTCAGGCTTTCATGAAGAGAGAGTTGTTGAAAATTCTCTGATTATATGAGGAATAGAGTACTGGTTACCCTACAGAAGGAAACAGATAATAGATAATTTAGATTTAGATGCTAAAACTGAGGTCTAGGAAAACTTGCTTCCCACCCAACTCTCAATCTCTCTAAGTTTTGAAACTTAACCTGTAAGATGGTAACAACATTTTTTTCCTCTTTTTTTTTTTTTTTTTTCCTGCCTTCAGAAGGTGTCCAGAGACCTGGTTCCCCTCCTGTGTTTGTGAAACTTATAAGCCCAGACAGTATTTCAGTGTACACCACAAAAACGTAACACCAAGTCAGGGAACACTGAGCAGGGCTAAATGCCTACTTCTTAAAAATCAGACTTTCTAGATTACTAGAACAAAAAACTGTTCATCATCTCCTTAGCCCTCCATTTCCCTGCCCCTGCAGTTTGACTTTGTTGGGTGCTCAGCCCTCAGAAACCCTGTAGGTTTCTCCCAGGCCGTATGTCATTCTGCTTCTTCCATCTTCACAAACAATAAGGGAAATAATGTAGCTCTGTGATTTTTAGTGAAAGGGTGGCCGTGAGCTTTGGTTCCTTTTTTAGGACCTCAAAATTGACAAGAATTTAACATCAGGACCTGGCTGAGCACCTTCCTAGCACACCACAGAAAGGTCCTGTCTTAGCTAGTTTTGAGCTTCTTGATTTATGTGAGAGACTTTAGGCTTCTTAGCTCTCCTCCCAAATGTGTCATCTATTAATAGGAAGCTTGGCGATCAGCAGGTTCCTACCCTATAACTTTGATTTAAGTATATCTCCCTCGTCTGTGCTCCACCTCCACTGAAGAACAGCGTGGGAGCCACTGAGCACTGACGCCAAACTCCTGGTTTGCAAAGCACACGAGTTAGCAGAGGCAGCAGTCACTCTTAATAAGAGTTTGCACTTCTTCCGTGCACCTTGTAGCCTTGTTTTTGAAGCATCTAGCATCAACCTTCTGTAGCTGACCCTTGCTGTATTTAACAAGTATCTTTTGTTTCAGCAGCTTCTCTGCTAATCTCACACTTGCGTGAAATTGTTGTTGACGAGGTGAGACCCTTTGTGGAGCTGACTGCTGCCGAGGACCTTTAGCTTAAATGAAAATGACAGCACTTCAGCAAGGCCTAACGTAAATTCTTTGACAGAATATAGATTCACAAAGAGAAGTAATTCTTGCTGCTGTCATAAAACATTGCTTTTTTTCAGACCTCAGTACCATATGGCACCGTCGTGAATGGAGCAATTGCTAGCACCATCTACCGGGAAACGCGTTGAAGTGAAAAACTAGAGGGACTTTTATTTCCTTAGAGTGGATCTCAGAAGAAAAA
>VXBW01004970.1:244464-313898 GCA_013400375.1 Thinocorus orbignyianus
GGGGGGGGGGGCGGAGCGGGAAAGAAAAAAGATATAATCATCTTTCAGATGCGCACGACTCAGTATCACACTAATGACAGCACTCCAGTTGCACTGGTAGGGAAGGAGCCTGAAGAAAGAAACACATGGTAAAGCCCTCTAGCCGACGGATGGCACTGCTTTTCAGATGGCTATCCTGCTCTCCAAACCTCTTTTCCTCTTTCTGGGAAAACTGCATTAGGCTGTGGTACATCACACACAAGAGAATAGCAAGAGCATCACAACCAAGTGCTAGAAATACAGAGTCCTGACAGAGGACCATCTGAGAGAAATTCAGGGTTGATGGAGCTTCATCAACATTACAAAAGAATTTTTTTTAAAAAAAGACTGTGCTGTAGTGTATGATTCACTATAAGTCTGATCCAAATATTATCAAATAGAAACACCTTACTTTACTCTGTTGGGAATTAAAGCAAGCACTAGGTGAAGTGTATTGTCAGGGAAGTTTGATTATTCATAAAAACTTTTCTGATTTAACCATAAAACTGTCTTTCTTCAGAGGGATGGTGGTGTGGTTGACTTATATTAAGAAGAACCTCCTGGGTTTTTTTTGAGCTCAGACATTATTTGAGTTAAAACTAACATGCAGACAAATAGCACCTTATTTTAAGAAATCACTGCGTACTCCCTTATTTTTCATTGATACTGACTGAAAGATAATTGTGGGTCTTGGATTTGGTTCTAACTTCAGAATAGACTAACAATGTCATATTCAATCAATTTTTGTTGTGTTCTCTGCACAAATCAAGCCCAGAAGAGGTCTTAGCTAAGACATTTCAATCTTATCCTTTCACTTGACAGTAGAAACAAAGCCAGATCGAGACTATTTTGTGCTCATTTATAGCTGCTCATAGGGGATCGTAAAGAAATTCACCAACAACCATGTCAGAATCAGGAAGAAGTATTCAGGCTTACAACCAGACAAATCAGGAAGTGCTGAAGTCCCAAAGCACTTACCCTACATTTCTTCCTGAACAGTGCATAGGTCATTATCCATTCTAACCTACAGGACAAATGACAGCCTGAATCTGGTCTTCTGCCTAAGTGTGAAGACCAGTCGCTCTCTTGAAGCCACTATCCTGTTTGAGGCAGGAGTCAGCAACTTTCAAGCCTCCAGGCAATGATGCTGATTCATTACTCCTTAAATCTTCACAATTTCTTGCTATCCTTTACCAGCTAGAGGGCAGAAACTACAGCTAAATGCCAAAAAGGAAGAACTGGTACAAACATGATGTAACACAGTAAAATACTGAGCCAAGATCCGTTGAATCAGCCAAATCACATTCCAGTGAACTATTTGAAACCATAAAATCATGAGTTCTGATAAACTGTACCCTACATCAGTGTCCAACACCAAATACTGCCAAGAAAGAAGTCTTACTGTATTTCACTTTTAGTAACCCAGACATTTGGGAAGCTTCCCAAGACAGCATGGACCCTCTCTGCCTAGTTCTATCAGCTGAGAACCCAAGTATGCTCCCACAATTCATCGCATTCACTTACTGATGAGAGTTTATGATACTCAGAAGAAATGTTAATCAAAAAGTGGTGATCCAGTACAGGATTCCGTGCAGTCTCAAGAAACAACCCCTTCAATCATCATTCTGCTTCATTCAGGAGACAATTCTCCTTTTCTTCTCTTAAGTTATATGATGCGAGTTGAAGAAACCCACCTTCCAGGTGTCAGTTGCAACAGCTGTTGGTTTAGGATGTGTGATGAAATGACAGCTCAAATCTCAGATCATAAAACTTCCATCACATTTTACATGCAAAATATGTCTTTGTGTCACTGTCTTAAGACATACATGGAGTCCTACTGCCAAGGTTCAGATGTCAACAAGATTCAGACTCAACTTTGGAGTTTACCAGTAAAATGATTTAAACTGTTATGGAGCCTGTATTGTGAAGTGCTGGCTCCTACAGCCAGCCCGTTCCCTCCGCCAGGCCGTCAACGGCTTTTGAACGTAGTCCTGACAGCTTTGTAACCAGTTTGTGTTTGGTCAGTGCTTCTACATGTACTAAAACAACCACATTCCACATCTGCTTGTCAATCCTTTCACTTACTCCTTTTTCCTCTCTACCAAGTATCAACAGATTTCTTTTCCAGGTTGTCCTCCCCTGGCATTCTGTGAGGGCATTACCTTTGTGTTAGGCCACAGGCACAAGATGTGTAGATGAGTTTTCATTTAAAAGAAAATCTTTACACTTTCTTTGAAGAACACACACAACTGACCTGTTTCTTCCCATGCAAGAGGGAAAAAGACCATCTCTTGACAGTTCTGACAGTTCTCGAAGTGCTCTAGGAAGTATCTAAGGAACAAGAATAAAAAGAAAGTAAAATGGTTTATCTGACCATCTCTCCACCAAGATAATGCAATTTCTCCGATTGTCCTGGTTTTCTAATTTATTTATATCAGAATTAAGGTTAGAAACCAAAGTAAATAGTTCCGACTTTTTATACTTCCTTTTACAATAGTGTTGCAAACATTATTATTTCTCAACAATACCTGTTGCTTTTGCTTCAATGTTTCTGGATTTTTATATGGTCAAGTATTCCAAGTAATGTTGTTTCTCTGCATGAAAAAGCCTAGGTAGCCCAAGTTTTGTATGTGTTTTTTTTTTAGTTATCCTTAAAAGCTAATTGGTTTGTTGTTTTTCTCCAAGACCTACCCTGGATTTTATTAATCTGTAACTGCAGGAAGATAATTCTGTGGTAAAAGTACAGTTGTGGTTACAGTCCTGATTCTCTGTCACAATTATAGGACTTCCTGTACGTCATATTTCTGGACCTGATTCTGACTATATAAATCCTGTAAGATGCTGCAGGTGCCACCATCTCCTACTCATTATTTTATGAAGACATTCAACACGTCACAGATTTAAGTTGTCAGTGCCAACATCCCCCAGCTGGGTGAGAGAAAAGAACCACACTCTGTGTGCTTGTATCTTCTTTCATAAAGTAAAAATAATTGAGAGGCATCGAAAGTATCTAATTGCTTACAAATTCATCAAAATTCAGGTGTTGAAGTCTTCTTTTCTAAGGTGACTTGGTCATTAGATGCCTGGATACTACATCACATCAGTAGGACGTATGTACTCCCGAGAATTTTATGCAATAGCTTTCTTCTGTTGCAGCAGTGGAGCAATGTTTATAAATTGCTCCAAGAGACTTAGATGAAAGGACTTGTAAATGTAGAATAAATTATTAACTCTCATTAATTCATTTCATAAACTACCTCTATGACCTCCTCCTGATGTCCTCTTCTTAAATTGCTGCTGCATCTGGAACTGTCTTCAGTCACAGCTGGGATTAGCATTAGACAAAGTGCAAATTTGAATAACCTGGCTACAAAAGGAAAAGAACAGGCTGCTCGCAGGATTTTTGTGTTATTATGTGTTTTTATATATCCTGTAAACGTTAATGAACAAAGAAATATCGACTGTCAGTCTACCTTCTTTCTGACTAATGAATTTGCTCATTTTAAGCTATGATCCTTTCTTTTTCCTTCAAACCTTGTTGCCTGAACTATTCATTAATTTCTCAACCAGAAAATAATTCTTCCATTAACTCTTCTGCATCTTTATTGCCTCTTTAACTATTCAAAGAGTGCTGGACACGCACCAGAGAAAGAGCTCTCATTTCGGAAATAGGAAATACATATTTTTTTACTATGAAGTGGAATAGGTCATCTTAAAATTAACTGATCAAGTAAAACGAACAAAATGTAGTATGACCGATTGATTGCAGCTGCTTTAGAAACATGTTTATCAAAATGTGGGTTTTCTTCTTCAAAATCCCCAAATCTTGAGGGTAAGATTATCCCTTATATGATGTTACATACAAAAAATAGTTCAGTGTAATCAGCTTTCTTCGTCTCACTAATGAATAAGTCAAATTCACTTCAGGGACAGATTAGACTTTCTCATAATGTGGCACGCTCTGGAATGCTATTAATGTTTTGTGCTGTGCATACGGTGCTCATTTTGCACCACCTATACACTGTTCACAGCACTTTAAATGACTACATAGTAGGTATGTGTTTATATATAGTATGTAATCATCTCAAATGCTAGGATTGTGATATGAATAGGTAATAAGAAATAAACTTTACTTTTGATTACACAGGTCTGTGATTAATTGTTTGAACTTTGGTAAATGAAAAAGACTTAATTAATATACAAAAAAAAAAGCCCAACTGCTGAAAATGGGCTGTTATTATTTAAGATTAATATATCTTTTATGGCGGTTATGTGCAGAGTGCAGTACTTTTTTGGGGGTTGTTTCATTTTTTATTCAATGTGGTTTATTACTTTATTCATTGATTTCCCATAATAATGTTTGTGCTTATATACTGCCTTTCAGCTGAGGCTCATAAAGTACAAACATTCATATATTTTTCTCACCACTTCTATTTACATTCCCCTTCTAATGAAACTATCATAGACTACCTGTACATAAATTACACTGAGGTAGCAACAGAACTAGAAGACAGAATACGCAACAGAAAAAAAAAATAATAGCAATATTATGGGGATTAAAGCTGAAAAGGCTGTGCTCCAGGTAGCTGCTCCGACTTCTGGTCAGCCCTCCCCAAAGAGCAGTAGCATTGTGGACAGTATGGCTGCTTTAGGGCTGAGCCAACTGTACAGTGATCACTCAGACATTAGTCTAACCTGTTCTTAAAAATTTCCAATTATGGAGATTGTCTGGGGAGGGCACAGAATGTATTCTCACACTGAACTACCCATACTGTTAGAAACTTTCTCTTAATGTCTAATCTAACTCAGTTACTTCAGGTTTAGCTCATTACTTCATGTCTGATTCACTTTAGCAAAGAGAAAAATTATTCCTTATCTTTTACAGCAATCTCTTCTGAATTTGAAGGCAATTATCATGTAGCACCTTCGTCTTCTTTTCTCTTTAGATGAAATAACACCAGTTCATTAAATCTTCACTAGCAGTCATCCTTATTGCTCTACACTTGCCATTCTCCAGTCTTATCCTCCATGGAGCATACTGGTGAAAATGGACATAGGATTTCACCAGGATGCCCTCACTTATCCTGCAGGGTGTGTTTCTTCTTGTGCATCCAGTGGGTGCTTGTATTTTGCACAACAGCTTGACAGTGTTTAAGTGCTTCTACTAGCGATGCTAAGACCCCAGATTTTCCCTTGCAGATCTGCCACCCATCTTACTCTGAACTGGCACAGCTGGTTATCGTTGCACAGTTCAGCACCTCATATTTGTCCTTATTGAACACCACTCTATTTTTCAGACCATTTCTCTAAACTGTCAAGTTATTTGAAATTTTTTCTTATTTTTGGAACAAGCCTGAAACTGCTTGTGCTGGTATTGCCTGCATATTTTGTTTCATCGTCCAAGTAACTGATGAAAACATTGACTGCTGCTGCAACCAGAGTACATGGGATGCTGCTTGACAGTTTGGCAGTGAATCATTAATAACCTCTCTGTGAATGTGGCTTCCCCAACAGTCTTGTATCAACCTTAAGGCAGTTTGGCCACAGACACAGTTTTCCTAGTTTAGTTTTGAAGCTGCCATGTTATGTTTACAAAGGTCAAAGTACACAGCAAGGGATAGTTCTACTATAGCCACTTTACTCTTTCATAGAAAAAAGTGGGTTTGGAACTAAAATAATTTGCTTTTGACAGATCTTTGTTCTTTCACACTTTCTTGGGTTATGTTTTGGTTTGTTTTCCTTACAAATGATTTGGCCGTTTCTTCAGTAGTTTTTTTCTGGAAAGGCTTTAATTTCCCTGATTTAAATGATCTTTAATTTCTGTGATTCTCCATTTTTCTCATTTTTAAGATAAGAATTGCATTTGCCTTTTTCGAGAGCCTGGGACTTCATAAATCCTCCACGCTTTCTCAAAAATAACCTTTAATGGCTCCATTTGCTCCACCTCATTCTTAGCGTCCCAGTGAAGAGACACCAGGTCCATCCAATTTCAAAAACCAAACCTTGCTTGGTTCTCTCTGATGATTTTTACCCCTGCTGCAGCCCCAGATCTTGCCTTTTTGCTACTGGTAACATGCAGCTGATCTTCCTACTGACAGTTGAGCTCTGATCTAGAAAAGAAATAATCATATGAAGTAGATTAGCTTTCTCAGTGGTACCTATCAATAAAATTGCTGTATAAAACAGCAGACCAGCACTCTCCATCATCATTGATACTCTCTATATTCCTTCCCAGTGTGTCTTATTTCGTGCCTTAATGAAAAGGCTGACTACTACAATAACCAGGATAAACTCCTGCAGAATCCCATTTGACAAATCTAGTTTTATCTTACGTTGTGCTATATATCATTATTAAACCACTCTTATCAGCACAAGGGGTGTTTGTAAGACAGAAAAAGTCTCTGGGCCTCTTCGTATTCCTTCCACTTCTTGTATGAGACTGTCAGAGAAATATAGATTTGATAGGAGTCTCAAGCAGTTTCCATAAAAGGTTCTTTAACCACAGGCACTCACCACTTTCATTCTGCTTGACATTTAATAGATTTCACCTACGTGGTTACAATATATATGGTGGTGATATAACACTTGACATCAGAAGAGTTCAAAGCACTTCCCACATGAAACTTTTTAATAAGCCAAAAGTAAGTAAAGTGACTTTCTTGAGGTCACCCAGCAAGTTATTGGCTGAGCCAAGAACGCATCCCAGACCTCCCAAATCCCAGGTCAGTGCTCCATCATTATGCCATCCAGCTTCCCATATTATTAATGCTCAGCCTAAATATATTCTTGTAGCAATTGATTTAATGCCATTAGTTTCAGACAGCTAATCCAAAGCACCTTTAGTTATCCAGCGTCCAGGGATTTACTGGAACAAAGAACTTCAGGACTGATCCAGAAAATAATATTATAACTTTTTCAGGAAGCCTAACTACTTTTTTCAGTTGAAAAGTTACTTTAAAGGAAAGTGATCACCTGTAATCCTAAATCCATGGAAAATGAAATGGAACTCCATACTGAGTATGTTTGTGAACAGGCTCACAACGTTTTTCTGTATTTCATTTTCAGACTATAACGTCCAATAAAGATGTGTGGTAGTAATTAATGGGATGACGTCAAGATAACGATCACAATACATGAAAAGTAAAAAGTCCTTAAGATCTTAAAGAGATAGTAGGGATGGGGGAAAGTGAGGGCTGCAGAAAAATTATATTCATCCACCAACTCTTGGGCACAAGAACAGATAAGGGTTCTGTGCAAATAACAGACCAGATTAAAACAACAACAAAAGGGAGATAAAGTGTCTCTTCATGCACAGATATGAAAAGGATTTGGGAGTGCCTCAGTCCTTTGGAAATGCTCAGAAGGGCTCAGTTCAAAGACCTCTGAATACGGCAGAAAAGCTGCACAGCTCAAAGAAAGTTATATATTCATTAATAGTGTGTGACAATGCAGAGGAATCATGACAGTGAGAAAAATGCACGATAAGAGAAAGATGAAGATGTACAGAAATCTTCAACCAGGGAACCACATAGCTTTCTATGCTTTTAACTTTCCACATTGAGCTACATGGAAGAACAGAAGGTATAAATAACACTTTTCAATCTAGTATCTCAGGTCTATATATAGATTTTCTTACTCATCTGGATTTGTCCATGGTATAGTTTCAAATTGCTGTAGCTTTCAAAAAGCTCTGCTTATGCTGGATGTTCTCCAAGATTGCATATCAAATAATGGAATATTCTCTTCTTTCCATTTACATGGTATATTTCCTTTGCAGGACATTTTTTTTTCATATGGTTAGCCTTGTTGGTAGTCTTTGAATCCAATCTGATTTTTTATAATGCTTTTTAATTACCACTATATAACAATGCCAATTACTAGGCTTTATGTCAATGAAATCTACCATTTCTTTTACAATAACTTACTTTTATTATCTTTGTTCCAATATGGCTATCAGTGTTCTTCACAGCAAATCTAGTAATGTAATAGCTTCTGTTTTCCACAGCTGAATACATTAAGAGAATACCTTGTGCTTCAAACACTCTAATGTGTACACAGATAAAATATGAAATAAAAAAATAAAATACAAAATCAATTATTTAAAAAGAAAATTTAAGACTTGCAATAACAGAATAGAAAAATAATACATCTCTCTTAAGCAGAAATAGCCCTGAACTAAAGGAAAAATTAAATCTCATCCTAGCAAATTTTCAGCACATTGATAGTGGAGTTTTACATGGCTACAGAGAGACCAGACATCTGAATTTTCCCTTACATTCAGGCTCAGTGTCCACTGAGCATGATGCATTATACTGTCTGAATACATTATAATGCTAGAAGAATAACTGAGGTTTGAAATGGTACATCTTAGGGATGGAATATTTAGAGGAACTGCAGATTTAACAAGAAAAACTCTCACGATCTTCTGTAGAACAACGACTGTGGTAGTTACCTATGTACCCTAGCTGATATTTAAATGTGCTTTTATGTACATAAGCATATATAAAGTATATACAAGTATATTTTAAATAGACTTTTTATGACAAAGCAGAAAAGAAAAGACCATGACTTGCATCTAGGCTGTAGAGCAGGCTTACATGCAAATCTCTCAAGTCATTCACAGGAGATTTTTTATCTGTAGGCAGAAAGCAAACACCTCTCAATACAAATCTCATGTGATTGATATCTCAGTGTCAGAGCTCGAGCTCTGAAACTTCAGTAAATTGCTCATCCCACATATAATATGTTACTGTATATATATCTGCCACGAACCCTGTTTGAATCCGCTGCTGCTCATTTTATGTCAAACTGTTTATCACCATACTGGTCTCAAATCACAGCAGCAGTCAAACATCTGCTGCATGCACTCAGCTCCCAGGTCTGAACTTCTGCGTACTCAAAGAAAGCCATTCTAAATCTCACGCACGGTAATTTGCAGCATTTTATCACTATCAACTAGTGACTGATCATATTGCTGCAGTCCACAGTCCTTCAAGCCTTAATACTTGCAGTAGCCTAACTTGCATCATCACCTATCTCAGCAATATGTGACTACAAAAGTAGTGCTTACACCCCATACAAGAAAAGATAAAATCTTTAAGAAACCTACTTTTTCCATCTAAAAACTACATGGTATTTCCTAACTTTATTTGTATTTCCTAGTTCTCTGTAGTTGTATTTTCTGAATCAGATTCCAGTAAAAGTATCAAATGAAATAGTTCTATCAGACTTGACAGTATCATTTCTAACCACTTGTTTTGTTGGCTTTGTCATTTTTCACCTTCAATAATAAGAAGCAGAAGCCAGGGAAGGTCACTTTTATTGCCTTTTTGGACAACAGTAGTGCAGGGATGGAGATTAAAACTTAGAAAAACAGCTGCAGTCCCTCGCACACTCAAATATATTGCCTGTGCTAAGTTCTGATTATAGAGGGGTGTGCTCTTTTGTATTGGTTTTGTTAGTGCTGAGTTTTCCCTTAGCCAAGTGCAAGCCTTGTGGTTTTAACAGTTTTCACAGCAGTCCATTTTGCCTTTCACATGAATAAAATCCAAGCTTTCTTTACCCCTCCAGGACTGACAGTCATGTGAAAACCTGCACACAGATATATGTATATTCTAACTCATGCTGATAATATGATGACTACAAAGTATCAAAAGCTTTTTGTGGCATAGGTGGGTTTGGACATTTTCCCTCTGCATTGGTCACGCTTCCTCTGTGTGCCAACCTACCTGCAAGAAGTTGTTTAAGAGTTTCTTCAACTGCTCTGTGCCAATTTAAAGTTTGTATTCCACCAGGCTGATGTTTTCCATCTAAAGTGAGATGGAGTTTAGTACTTCCAGTAAAAGCATACCACAGCAGGAAGTATTTCTTTTCTGTTGTAAAATTTTGCCATGGGTCAAGCTTACTCCTGAGAGAATTCAGAGGATCTCCTGATAAATTTCTTCAAAAACCCTTTCTAACAGCAAACCACCAGATATCTACAGATGTCTACACTTTCTGCATCAAGGACTGCATTGTATGAACATGAATTCTTTACTTCTACAAAGCTGCAAGTTGGTAGCATCAGCATTTTGAACTCTGTTCATGAAAGAAAAATGATAATGACAAACTCTTTTTATGGATGTATCTAAAGAAACCTAAAAAAGTAAAGAACTGAAAAGAACTGAAGCTACCCTCCTCTTTTGAAAGCAGCATTTCTAAATGCCATACATCTTTTCAGCAATTGAAAATATAATGATAGTAGAAAGTTTCCATTATGAATTAGCACAGCATTTTTTTTTTTCTACTGGAACTTATCAGGTAAAGTTGCAGAAACGCTGGGATTATACTGGTTGACAGATCTTTACCAACCTCCCAAAAACCTAACTCTTACACTACCATTATAATTATCTTTGGCCAAACACAGGGAAAGAACACATACATGTCAGGATGACAAAACAGCAGCATCTGATAATATTTCAGATATGCTTGCCATAACAGTCAACTGAGGGGGGTTTATTTCAGTGAACTTTCACAAAACACACTTTCTAATACTAAGTCTGGAGCCTGTAAATCTATGACAGGAATCTCAAGGTGTACACAGTTTCTTAAACACCAACCAACTTTGAAAGAACTTTGTGTGTTACTGCTGCACTCTTTGTAGGCAGCTTCTGATAGACCATTAGTAATATTATTGAACCAGAACTCATTTGTTCATAAAATCCAGGACCGTTTCACACAGTTCATGAAGCAACTTACGCTTACTGTAGTATAGACAGGAGTTTTTATGTGGGGCATGACGACAAATTTAACTTTACAAGTTCATTGAGGTTAAAGAGAATATAAGAGAGCAAGAGATAAGCATTAGAATTTACTTAAACGAGATCAAGTTTTTTCATGCATCAAGAGAGAAAACTTCCTGAAAACTTCAAATATGTTGCATAGCATTAGCACTTTACAAATAGTCTTAGAACTCTTTTTCCACTTCATTTCAAAACATATCCCCAATGGAGCATATCCTCAGGTAAACATCACACTGATTTATCAGTAAAAAGTACTAGCCAAAAAAAAAAGCCTTCGAACTATTATTTTCCATTGACAGCAGAACAATTTGTTCCATGTTAGAAGAACATGTATTTTGCCATGGCAGGTATTTTTAAAGCTAAGTCAAGGGCTAACCTCACTATCTGCAAATGTAATATACATTTGCAAACTAAATTATGAAAGCAAAACTCAGTAACTGCATCTACAAGTGCCCGATTCACTCTGATATTTAGAAACAAACTAGTATTTGTCAACACAAGTGCAAAACTGTGGGCAAAGCACCATCTCAAATGAAGAAAGGCATTATTTTTCTGAATATTTATTCCTTACCTGACAGAGTAAGTCCAAGGATTTAATGGAGTCCTGTGTCCGGCTCTGGAGTCCTCAACATAGAAAGGACACGTACCTGTTGGAAGAGGTCCAGCGGAGGGCCACAAAGATGATTAGAGGGATGGAGCACCTCTCCTACAAAGACAGGCTGAGAGAGCTGGGGCTGTTCAGCCTGGAGAAGAGAAGGCTCTGGGGAGACCTGAGAGCAGCCTTTCAGTATCTGAAGGGAGCTCCAGGAGAGCTGGAGAGGGACTCTTTGCCAGGAAGTGTAGTGACAGGACAAGGGGTAATGGTTTTAAATTGGAAGAGGGGAGATTTGGATGAGATATTAGGAAGAAATTCTTTGCTGTGAGGGTGGTGAGGCACTGGAACAGGTTGCCCAGGGAAGTTGTGGATGCCCCATCCCTGGGGGGGTTTAAGGCTAGGCTGGATGGGGCTTGGAGCAACCTGCTCTAGTGGGAGGCATCCCCGCCCATGTCAGGGGGGTTGGAACTGGATGATCTTTAAGGTCCCTTCCAGTTCCAACCATTCTATGATTCTATAATGTCCAAACAACATGCTAATATTAATTACTAAAGTATGTAACATTCTAATAGATTTAAGGTCTTAATACATTCATACCTTTTTGATTAAGCAATAGATCAGAGTATGCAAGGTTATGACATTTGTTATTCTTGGCAAAGGTTTATAAAGGTTTGCAATGGACAGTGAATTAAAATGCAAACAGCCTTAGTGCAGCATACGTGCACAGTGCTGAAAATTTACCCAAAATATAAAAATAAGTGAATAAATGGTTGCATTCTTAACTTACTCACTGACTTACTCTTCTAATTTACTATTCTCATCCATGCTGGTGCTAGAGTCATTTATTGAAAACTCATTTCACAGCGAAGAGCAAAACTATTAAGAAAGGAAGCTGTTCCTTCCACTACTTTGAAAGACAACAGCTTGACATGCTGTATATCCTGCTGAATTTAAAGATACTTAATTTGTCTTTCAAAGAAAGATGGTGACAAAGCTGCCTTAATATAGCCCATCTTTTAACCACAAGTGATAATGATATAGGGTATCCCTGGCCTGTTTCTACTGACTGTATTTGAGATAAAATGCATCAGTGAGTCATGTCGAAAAAGTTAGACTCAAGCTCCCATTTGTCTGCAATACGAAATCATCTGGCAATACAAATGAAAACATAATATCACAACTTGTAGCCCATGCTTCGGATTGCAGAATAATCACACAATCATAGAATTGTCTAGGTTAGAAGGGACCTTTGAGATCATCTAGTCCAACCACGAACCCAGCTCTGAAAAAAAACATCTCATCACTCCAGACCAGCTTCGTTGTTCTTCTCTGGACCCACTCCAGCACCTCAGTGTCTTTTTTTGTGGTAAGGGGCTCAAAACTGCACACAGTACTTGAGATGGGGCCTCACCAGTGCCAAGTAGAGGGGGACAATCACCTCCCAAGTTCTAGTCACCATGCTGTTCCCGATACAGGCCAAGATGCTGTTGGCCTTCTTGGCTGCCTGGGAACACTGCTGGTGGCTACTGACCAACACCTCCAGGTCCTTTTCTGCCAGGCAGCTCTCCAGCCACTCTTACCCAAGCTTGTGTTGCTGCATGGGGTTGTTTTGATGGAAATGCAGGACCTGGCACTTGGCTTTATTGAACCTCATCCCGTTGGCCTTGGCCCGCTGATCCAGCCTGTCCAGATCCCTCTGCAAAGCCTTTCTACCCTCAGGCAGGTTGACACTCCCGCCTAGTTTAGTGTTATCTGCAAACTGAATGAGGGTGCACTCGATCCCCTCGTCCAGATCACTGATGAAGATGTTAAAGAGAACTGGCCCCAATACCGAGCCCTGAGGGACACCACTCATGACTGGCCACCAACTGGATTTAACTCCTTTCACCACCACTCTCTGGGCCTGGCCCTCCAGCCAGTTTTTAAGCCAGCAGAGAGTACTCCCATCCCAGCCATGGGCAGCCAGTTTCTCCAGGAGGATACTGTGGGAGACCGTATCAAAGACCTTAGTGAAGCCCAGGTGAACAACATCCACAGCCTTTCCCTCATCCACCAAGCAGGTCACTTTGTCACAGAAGGAGATCGGGTTTGTTAGGCAGGACCTGCCTCTTATGAACCTGTGCTGGCTGGGCCTGATCACCTGGGTGTCCTTCATGCACTGCATAATGGCACTCAGGATGATCTGTTCCATGACCTTCCCCTGCACCGAGGTCAGACTGACAGACCTGTAATTCCCCGGATCATCCTTCCTAACCTTCTTGTGGATGAGTGTCACATTTGCTAGCTACCAGTCAGCTGGGACCACTCCAGTTTGCCAGGACTGCTGGTAAATGATGGGAAGTGGTACAGCAAGCACTTCTAACAGCTCCCTGAGTACCCTCGTGTGGATTCCATCTGGCCCCATAGACTTGTTTACATTGAGGTGTTGCAGCAGGTAGCTCAGGGACCTACGTACTCAGGGAACAACCTTCTCTACTACTAAAGACTGAGGCAAAGGCAGCATTAAGCAGCCTTAAGTAATGGCATTAAGTAATGGTGTGAAATAACTGACACTTAAGTTTCAGCAAGTTCTAAAAACAGTTAATGCTGCTTACTGTAAAGACATATTACTAGAACAGGCCACTTAAAGACCAGAGCACCTGTGCTTTTTATCATTGCAATTTGGCATTATATACTTGTGTACCAATGAAGTATGCCACCTAAGACATATTAGTATTTCCTCACATGGAAGCAGTCTTTTTTCACTTAATTTAAACTGTAGTTCAGGTCTTAGGGGGCCATGGTAAAAATTGCTTACCTTTCTACACATCTATTTCTATGTCTGGTTATAGCTACTGTTTTACATTGTTAAATCTCTTCTTTTTTCCCTGCTCACCTCATTTTTACTTTACAACAAGCATAGAACCAGTAAAGCAAGGAGCATGAGCACTTGTCACCAGAGTCATCAAACCTGTTTACTATGATCAGAGTAATTATATTATCCATGTTAGTTCATTAATGATGAATGACGCAAAAGGGGACAACAAGTGAGTTGGGCTCTCGGATCTCCTGCTGAATATCCATGAAGGAAGCAAACAGTTCTGTGAACAGTAAAACTACTGAAAGCGTGTCCCTGTGGATTTAGGTCTCGTGGTTCAACCATCAGTTGCCCACAGTACAAATTCTCACCGACCTTCCTCAATAAGTAAGAAAAAAAAATTTAAGAGTGTTTATTTCTGTGTGGAAGCCCTGATGTCTAATGAAAGCTGATCTGCCACTAAACTCTCACGTATTTGGATGTCTGTTTTCATTGAACACGTGACACCTTAGTATTTCTGAGACATTTTCAAATCTGACTGAAATTAGCAAATACATAAGAAGTTCCTACCCAGATCTGAGTGACAGGCACAAACAGACATCTACTTGCAGACACTGAGTGAGCTGAGAAGCACCATGATCTTCAGGAAACTGGCTTGAAGATACGAGTGGAAAACAAAGAATGTACAAGCTCTAGCTTGTACAACCTGGTTGCATTGTGGCAACCCTGGAAGCCAGTAGCATTTTGAAGGTCATACCAAAAGAGCTGGAACAATCCCATGAGACATGGCAACAGCACCAGCACTCAAGACTAAACCTGTTGTTCTTTCAGAAAACTTAGACTGAGTCACTTTCCTGACTTTAAGTCAAAACGCAAAGAGGGTAACTGGAAAGGCAGGAATTCATATGTACATACCAGATTTCAGTTTCTGCTTAATAAGAGGAAACCACGAAAACCATTTTGGAGGCAACATAAAAGTTACAGAACTACAAAAAGTCTTACAGATTATCTTTTCATAGCTGATATTACATGAAAGAACAAGCTTTACTAGTAAAGCATCCATACATTGCAGAATCCCCCACTCTCCATTTCTTTCTAAAATAGCACTTAAACCAAGTGAAATACTTTCCACTGGCAGCTGGGAATTTGGAGAAGACATCTTGAACTTATAAAAACTGTAACAGCATGTAATTATAAATTACAACATACATCGTGGACAGTCAAATATTCAACAAATTAGTTTGATCATGTCTTTATATATTTCAATAAATGTTAATTTCCTGCAACTACTGTACCTAATTTTAATTCTCATATATTGTAAAACACAGTCCAGCCGAAGTTAATGTCATCTACATGACTTCCCAGTAACTCATGAGACTGATGCAACAATTGAATTATTTTAAGCAATTTTGTGTAAGCTACAAGCACATTAAGCTTTTGTAATGATTTGTAAAATCCAGCTTGTAATCCATTCTTCTCCACAGAAACATGGAAAACAGCTCTTCTTAAAGAATAAATTTTTAAGGAGACAAAAAAATCCAGTAGCACAAGTCCCACTGAATGATGAACACACGTATAATTTCACCACAAAATAAATAACCATATCAATCATTCAGAAAAAAATAATAGAATATTTTCATCATTTCAACTACAAAACTGCAGGGCAGACACAAAAAAACCCTGATGTCCTGGTGATGACTATGTCTAATTTACAACTCTGAATCATTCTGGACTTCTTGGTGCTACTTTACATAAGATCAACACAAAAAACCTCTGCAACAGTTACTCAGACCCAAATGCCTCTGTGGACTTATTGCTAAATGTGCCTGTGGATTCTGATGATACAAAACAAGCTTTTGTTGATCATTTCATTTCCGATACATTGCCACTCTTAGTAGAATGAAAACAATTTCCAACTGAGTTCATGTTCGATCCTCCTATTGTCTTCCTAAGAACTTAAAAATACCTAGATAACATTTCCAGTGTTTGAGGTAACATTTCACTGATTTATAAACATTAATTACAATTTAAACTTAAATTTTCAAATAATACATATACATGAAGATATGTGTATACGTATTTTTATGCATAAAATTCACACCTACAAGGGTGAATGACTGAAAACTACATACGTGCACATATAAATATATAGAACTCTCAGGTATAGGTACAGTTTTCCTCCATAGCTAAAACACTGAAATGCAATAAATCCATTTATAATCATCCTGCAAGCACAAGAAAAGCTTCCCATAAATGTTGTCATTTGACCTTTTGATAAAAGGTCACCAAAAGGCCATCGATCTCTCATTGGATTTCGATTACACACACTTTTGAACCAAGGATCTTTACATTTACTGCTCTCATTTATCACAAAATGTTGATTACAGGAAACATCCAAATTCTGACATTTCAAAGGTCAGTTTGTAATTTTTAAAAATTCGCCTCCATTATTCATTTTATTGCATGCTCTGTTCCACAAGTAATCCATTAGAATCACAAGTTTACTTCCTGATCTAAATAACTTATATCAGAAGCTCAGATTTGAGTGAAATTAAAAAAACAGTAAAATGAAAGCCAACTGATTACACTAGTTGTTCATCAGAAGAAAACATTTTGCTCAATATAAACCCCTTCAAGTAGGTATAGACATAGGGGTTGTTGTCTGGTTTGGGATTTCTGTGTTGTTCTTGTTTTTACTAATTATACTCTAGATAAAGGAGTGATACTGAACTTGAAAAAAGTAGTGTGTATAGTCTTAATTTCTGAGCTACGGCATTGCCATTCATAATGTCTGTAGCATTACAGCTCTCCAAATTCCTTTTGTTCTTCAAGTTCATGTTTATGTGACGCAGCAGGCATATCTAATAAGCTCCTATATTCTGTTTCCACATTTCAGTGAAACCCGCTCTTTTTTTAAATGCTTGTAAAATGTCTTATCCCATACATTTTAGTCATTTGAATGGTAATAATTGTCATGGATTACATAGAAAAACTAAAGAATTTATCCAAAATCTTAAATTGATATTCTTTTGCAATAATAAAGTGAAATAAATTGCAATAGTTCTGAGCACTAACATAACACTGACATTATTAGGAAAGGGGAACACTCATCTATGATTTATTTTTTAATGAGACACAAAGGTACTTGCTTCACTTACCAACAGTAATTCTGGAATGTTTGCACAAAGGTATTTTTGGTTGAGCTTAAAAAACTCACAGGTATACATCTTCATATAGACACAGCTACTGTGGTGACCTATAAAAGTATAATAGAATGTGAGTGGCTTTTTATGTTCTTTATCAAGTATTTAATACATGCAAACACCACAAAAATCACCTTTGGGTTTTCCTTTTTTCCTCTCGTTCTGCTACCTGCCCTGGCATTTTGCTACAAAATTATGTTGTCCTTTTAATTCACTGTGGATATTTAAGAGAAAGGTTGATAATATCTGAAGTAGTAGGTCCCTTACTCTGTAACTACCACACATAGAAGAGCCCTGTACAGCTGCAGACTTCAGCAACCTTGTTTGTAAAATGCTCATTCACATCAATGGTGAGATCTTTCACACCTGGAGAAATCCCCTGACTTGAATTAATCAGGAATTCATATTTATCTCAGCAGATACCAACCTGTTAGAAGAAGAGCTATAGGACTGGGGTGAAAAATGTACCATTCTTAAACTTTGAGAGTAACAAAACACGAAACCTAACAAACTGCCTCACAAAAATGTGCTCGAGAACCCTAATGTATATTTTTGGTGCACATCTTCATAAGTGGAGTTGACCTGTGGTATTACATCTTGACTTTATTTCAAGCCATCGTGGTTTGAGCCAGATTAGCAAATGATGAGACAACACACGCTCACCTCTACCTCTCATTCCAATGAGAGAAAGGAGAGAGAAAAAGAGATTTACAAGTTTAGAAGGAACTAAACTACTTTATTCAAGTATTCATAATAAAATAAAAAGGAAATCATTAAATAGATACAATATATAAAAAACCTTATCAAGTTTCCAGGAAGATGTCACCAACATCCACGAAGTCCCAGCCTGGACTCAGCAATGGATGGGAACTGGATTCAGGAATGAACAGATTGGTATCAAAGCCAAACAGACATGGTCCTGTACAGACAACACCCAGACTGAGCCACTGAAGAAAAGGAGGCAACCTTTTGCTCCCTCAGCTTTTATACTGGTCATGATGCAGGTGTGATGGAACACCCTATTGGTCACTTTGGGTCACCTGACCTGTCTGCTCCTCCCCACAGATGGGACCCTCCCAGGGGGCAAACAATAAAGTCGGGTGACCCTAATTGCCACAGCAACAAATATAAGCAAGATACTCTCTCTCAGTTCCAGAGTGTTGGAAGAGGCTTAACCAAGAAGCCAAAGCACTGGACAGCGAGTTGGCTCTTCTGCTCCACCCCAAACCAGCACAGACATGCACTGAGGTATAGTTTGATAGAGACCATATGGGATGTCAGGGCTTTGCATAACACAGTGTTGCAGAGCAATGATATACTTAACCCAGAATACCTGCATAAACACCAAACAAAATCAATCGTATGACTCTGGTATTGCTCCAGGACTGCAATAACATATGCCCTGTCCCTTTGGAATACTTGTTCAGTGCACTTTAAAATGCTTAAAATAGGTGTGCTGAAGAGTGGTGTTACAACTTGCTGTGTGGGGAGCAGTTCCACTATCCACATTGCATACTGGCTGCTATTCCTGAATGCCATTGTTATTCAGTTGTAAAGTGCATAGTTAAGGTCCAGAATCACTAAAATTTCTCAACTGTTTTACTACCATAGAAGATGGCTAACAGCCATGACCCACTGTGACCAAAATGTGTATGAACTGCTGCTTCTGAACATACAGGCTTACAGATGCAGGATCAGACCTTTGATGTGCCCATGTAAGTTGTCTACTTCAAGGAATTTCCCTGCATTAGTAAATGATTACATTTAAAATGTAGTAGTTTACCAAAATGAAAGAAACGAGAGGTGTCCCTGTCCATGGCAGGGGGGCTGGAACTTGATGATCTCTAAGGTCCCTTCCAACTCTAACCGTTCTATGATTCTATGTGCTTTCTATTCCCACAGCCTGGGTTTTTTTGACTTCTATTTTCTGGAGAGCTACAGCATGTCAGATGGTTGTTCTTGTTTAAACCCAGAACTGAACTGGTCCCTCAGGTCCTTCAGACTTGAGAAATGAAAAAAATACTTTTAAATTACTTCCTCCTCCATTACTTCCATGCCCTGGACTGACTATGGGGTTTCCTGCTTCATGAGATGGGAGAATTCTAAACCACAGCGGGCAGGATACAGTACTCCGTTTCATTAATATTTTTAATACAAATTAATAATATTCTCTAATTTTCTGATGGGATGATCTTACTTCCTTATGCATCATGAGAAGCACTCTCCCTAGGCTAAATTCCAGCTAGCACTGTATAATCATACAGGAAGAGCTATTAGGAGTTCTTCTATTTCTCTGCATTTGATAGACAGAGTTAGTATACAGCAGCATAATAGGGAGACCACATGCTCTTCTCTGCTCCCATAAACTGTCCTTTGCTTTCCTCCTGCACTGAGTTCAGCTCAGCACACTGAGATGCAGGGAACAGAGAACAGAAGCATTAGGGAGGAGATTAGAAAATTGGAAAGAAGTTACATTTTCCACTTGCAGATAACTTTTTATCCACACAGATTATCCAGGATGTACTTTACATGTAAGATTTTTCAATCCTCATTCAGAAATATTTAGGATTTTGTAGTGTTTGCAGTATTGCTTAGATTGCTGTTAATCTTAACAATATAAACAAAGTCAGGCAAATACTGATGAGCTATACATTCATTATGGTATATATTTCAGCAATGTATTTGTTCATAGCATTACAGCTCTTTATTATGCGTTATATCGAGTAGTCTGGATTTACTAGCAGCACCTTGATACTCAATGAAAAGTTAACTTTAGAACTGAGTGGGGCAGCTGTTTTTTGCCTGAGCTAATTTGCCAAGTTAAATGTAATTGAGCAATAGGAGCATTTCCTACATCTAATATTCTAAGGGGAAATACAAAAGCAAACTACCTGAAAGGGCTATTTGCCGTAAGTAGCAACAGCATAATACAATTCTTTTTATGTTCCTTGACTCAGTCCGCTTCATAAAGTGAACTAATTTGAGCTGTAGATATATCAACTGTCTTGCATTGCATTCTGCATGAAAACTATTGTTGTTAGCTGAGCAGCATTTTCCTCTTGCTGAAATGCACTTATGTACTAAAGTGGTTTTAAGGTGTTTTCATTAGCGTGTTTGATAGGTACTGGCTTTGATCTCAAATATATACAGCAGAAGGAGTTCTTTGGAACATCGTAGCTCAGAAGATGTATTACAGACTAAAGCAAAACACCTAAGTGTCAGCTATGAAGGAAAAAAAGAAAATCATGCAATGTTATAAAAAGGATAAAGTGCTCCAAAAATACAGTACTGCCTAACTGAGCTAACTGATCCATTTCACCATTGTTACAATTAACTGAGTTACTGGAGGACAATTTTAAAGCCATGTGGGTACTTTCAAGATACACAGCTGTAAGATATAACCAACTAAAGATGGAAAAGATCCAAATTGTCCAAATATATACAGTGTATGTCTCAACCGAAGTATGTCACTACTGGTTGTATAAATCTCAAATCTGAGTTCAACTGAACAGTAGAATGCCTATATCTAGACCTAATCTCTAACAGCAAGAAATCAGGCAAGGGAAGCAGGAAACCTGCATGGCTGAGCAGGGAGCTTCTGAGAAAGCTCAAGTGGAAGAAGGAAGTTTACAGTGCAGGGAAGAAAGGGCTGACCACTTCGGGAGATTACAAGAATGCCATCAGAGCATGCAGGATGAAATGAGGAAAGCCTGGGGTGCATCAGGAAGATTGTGGTCAGCAGGTCAAGCGCTGCCCCTCTACTCTGCCCTGGTGAGGTCCCATCTGGAATACTGTGTCCAGTTCCGGGCTACCCAGTTCAAGAAGGACAGGGATTTGCTGAAAACAGTACAGCAAAGGGTGATGAAGATATTTAGGGGACTAGAACATCTCTCTTATGAGGAAAGGCTCTGGGAGAAGCGAAGACTTTGAAGGGGGATCTTATCAATGGTTATAATCAATGCTTACGGGTATCAGGAGGATGGGGCCCGTCTTCTTCAGTGGAGCCCAGTGAGAGGACAAGAGGCAACAGGCATAAACTTGAACATACAGAGTTCCATTTAAACATGAGGAGAAATTTCTTTACTTAAAAGGTGGTAGAGCACTGGAACAGGCTGCCCGGAGAGGTGGTGAGCTTTCTTTGAAATAGCACAACAGAGAGGATGGGGTAGACAGTCAGGAACATAATTTATTTTTGCTATTTTCAAACCCCTTTCTGTTCTAATAAAATCCCCAGTTTAAAATATCTATATAATGTATAAATATATACACGTAGACACTTTGGTAAGCTTTTTTACAAGCCATGATGGGCCAAAGCTCTCAGAAAAACTTGATTCACTTCTGCAAGCAGATAATTTGGCCTAATGTTATCGCAAAAAGGTATTTGCTGTGAACTATTCAGTATTGTAAAAGTTGTTGGCATTTTATAAACACGTCCTGCAAACTGTAGTTCCAAGGTTGTTTAGTCTTGAAAAAAAAGTCTCACTTCTTAAAATCACTCCAACTTATTGTACTTTCACAATGGCCTTTCTTTGAAATAGCACAACCAAATATACCCTGCTAGAGAAGGAAAAAAGTTCATTTTTCTAAAATTCCTCTCTTCCATAAATAAAGTCCTCGTAAGAACTTTCTTGTATACAATTCTCTTAATTGCATTTTGCACTGCTTCAGAACATGACAGGTGTATGCAGGAGTTATATTCAGCAAAAGTCCTACATGCCACTTGGGCTTAGTTAAAAGTTTTTTGTTTGCTTGTTTGTTTTGAGAATAGGAACTTTTTGGACTCATTCAGTGTTTCTTGTGGGAATCACAGAACCATGGAATAGTCCAGGTTGGAAGGGACCTTTCAGATAAGCATTTCTGAGGCAGGCACACCCAATCCACACTGCTCTGTATACAGTGGAGAACTCACATGCGTACCAGAACTTGCCAACTATCAGTTTAGCCAAGATTTTAGCAGTGTTTGTACCAATGAACACTGAGTGTTGGCATTAGATAAAGCATTTAAGAGATTACTGCAGAGGACAGTCTTCCACAATGCTGAAAGCAGACAGATTAAAAGACTGAGTATATCTTTCAAACTCAACCGCTGTGTAACTACGTATTATCTATTGTACACTGTCCTTATGCATTTTCTTTTTACAGCTTTTCCTCTCGTGCAGCAGACAGAAAAAGCTTTGAAAAAAAGAATCAAGCTGAGGCCAAAGACGATTGAGCTTTGAAAGACGAGAAAATTTTACTTCCAATGAGGATAACTTCAAAATTGTCTTTAATGGACCTACTATTTCAGAATTTAATACCTAAGAACTTGGAAACACCCATGAACTTAACTTGGAACTTCAACAAGGCGTTTGAATGTATGCTGGAAGGTTTTTTGAGAAAGAATCTATCTGCCCTCCAACTTTTTAAGCCACAAACATCGTCAGAATTGCTTTTTTAGTGGTCTTTAGGAAACTATTCCTTCAATAAAATGGTACATTCTATGCACTAGTAGCCCAAGTATTAATTCAGCTGACTACTACTCACTTAATCACTCAATTTCAGTATCTAACCAGGAAAACCACAATTGATTTGTCCTGAGAAAGGGTTTATTTCTGAAAGGCTAGCAAGGGTTTCATACTCAACATACCAAATTTCATCAGGCTACAACGAGAAACCTCAGATTGTGCATAAAGACAAGATTGCTAAGAAGCTTCGTAACCCTTTCATGTTGTGCTTGCAGTCTTTGTTACACGAGAGGGACTCCAACCACAGATGATAGTGTGGTCATGCAACACAATCGCAAGATTACAGACTTGAAAGCTTGCGGCAGTGGTTGTGCTTCTCATCCGATTGTTGATATCAGCGTCATTTTTAAACAAGAGCTGTGAAAAATTGCTTAATGGCAGGTTAATTTCACTTCTTCTTATGCAGCCCGATATTGTAAAGGAATAGCAGTAGGCCTGAAGTCGGAAGGGTGAGTTATATTGCCTGCTTTTTACGGATTTTGTATGTTTTTTAGTGGGTGGAGAGCTGTGGCATTTCTTGTGGTTCAGCCTTGTTACACTCTTCACTGAATGTAGGAGCCTATATTCAGATACCCTAAGAAGAAGACATGCTGTGCACTTTCATCATAACACCATCTTTGATACAAGGTATCTATACACGTTGGCTTTCAATTCTATTAAAGTTTATAAAACAACCCTCTATAACATCCCAGCACAGTGGGAAGAAAATTACTGAGCTCGGTAGAGCAGTTTTCAGGAGTTGGTGTGCGCATTTAAACCAGCTGTGCTGAGCAGAGCGTCTCATATGTTTGCAGCTCTTGACCATTTCAAGGGTACTCATGGGCTGTGGTACCACTATTTTCCATTTTCACTGAAGTAATTGAGAAAAGAATAGATTCATGTTGTGCCACTTGCTGTTCTCACAGCCTTTGTCTGAAAAATAAAGACTCAAGAGTACAGTATCTCATTTGTCAGGAAATTGGTAGGAAAGCAGTGTACTTCCAGCTTTTCCCATATTCTGTAGATTTATTCTCATCAGGTTTGATTATTTTTTTTTTAAAGAAGAGAAATGGTAATCAGGAGGAAATAAAGATTTCACACCGCAAAATATCTTGCACATGAATATATTACAGCAGTCACGACCACAAAGATTGTTGTGGTAGGCAGTGGGGAAAAATGAACAGTATCACTGTCATGTCTAACAGTTGCCTCCCTAATCAGCTTCCTTAGGGATACTCTCTTCACCAGATAAAACCCATTCTCTATTATGAAAGAATCTCACTAAAACCAGTTTACATTTCATGCTCACATTTTATATGCTGTCATGCCAAGATAGGGATGTACTCTATTAACTTTTTGAATCAGTAATACAATAAAGACCAAGGTCCAGTTAACTAATACTCAAAATTTATATCTAGTATATTTTTAAGTAATTTATGCTATTCTAATCCAAGAAAAAATACTACCTGAAAGTCATTCAGATTTTATGTCCTGAATGAACCAAACTGCTGGAAGATCAGAGGAAGGCAAGTTGTTCATGGGCTGAGATGACACTGACAAACTTAAGCCAAAATAAATTAGAGGCATTCATTCATACAGAAGAGGGATTTAGGATGGAAAGATGGGCATGGCCTTTGGGCATGGCCACTCTAACAAGCAGAACTTAATACGACACTGATGGGACCAAATTCTAACAGTGCACATTAGCATTAGCCAAAATTAAAACCTCCATAGGATAGTCTGAGTAGCCAGCGGGCTCACTTACATATTTGCATTTTAATTGCATTACAGGAATTGTTGCTGACTGGCATGAAACATTTGCTCTTGTGGATTGCCAGGGTGAAAGTGCAAGAAACAGGCAGAACTTTTGTTTGCCCTTTTATCTAAAAGGCCCATTGGGGTCTCTAAATACCTAAAGTTCTCATTTTACAGAAGCAGACTTAAAAATCCTGCACCAGCTTACCAGAAATCCACAAAACTGACTGCACCTCTCTTCAACTTTTCCTGTCATTCCTGCTGCTTGTCTCTTACTCTAGATAGTTTTGTTTTCTTTCTTCACCGTCCTTCAGAATAATCAAGAGCAGCCTCCAAATATTTGCTTTCAAGTAACCTTGAGGGAAACAAAAAAAAGAGCACTGACATTTTATGGACAAAGACACTTTTAAAACTTTCTACAATGATTTCCATTGAGCTTACTG
Source organism: Thinocorus orbignyianus (assembly GCA_013400375.1). Taxonomy (NCBI): domain Eukaryota; kingdom Metazoa; phylum Chordata; class Aves; order Ciconiiformes; family Thinocoridae; genus Thinocorus; species Thinocorus orbignyianus. Next base: position 269,540 of record VXBW01004970.1, read on the forward strand.
AATCCACTGTCTCTCATGTGAATGACTCATTGTTTCTCATCAGTTCCATCAGTGAAAATGATTTCCAATATTTTTCAGAAAAAAAATACAATGTCAGTAAGGCACAGTCAAACACAATGGCTGCGAATAACTCAATAGACTGAATTACTCTTGCACAACTCTCTTTGCCCTGCAAAAAGAGAGACTGCAGCATCAATTAGTTCAGCAAGCATTTTGTTTAAAGAAATGGAAGAATGATTAATTTCTTTGGAGTATGGTGGCAGCATAGTGCAACCAGAAAGAGAGAAATGGTCTGGAAACCTCATTTACATAAGAAATTGTATCACATGAGCTTTCGTTAGATCTGATCCTGTAAGAGCTATCACTATATGAATTCATAATTCTTGAGAGCAGTTCCTCATTTGAATACGGGCTATTTCCAGCAAATTATTGCACTGGGCTCAGTGACTCCCTCAAAAGGGTCAGTGACAACTGTAATGATAAATATGACGAGCAAGTGCTGAGTACTCAGCCTCAGTGAATTGCCCAATGTAGGTCTAGTAAGTGTTGATCTGCTGTGAAGAATATCTCTGAATGCTAACAGATTTTCTTAAGTCTGTTTGTGTATCTTAAGTAGCTTTGGGTTTTCATTTTGTAGAAAGTCACCCCTAGCAATATATAAGTAAATTGAAGATGTAAGCATGTATAGTCATGCGTCTCTAGTTCTTATAGACTTCACAGGACTATCAAACAATTATTTTTATTAGGAGCATTTATATACTGCTTTCCAAAAGAATTAAGCAGGGAAGATGATGAAGATGGCAACAAATAGACGCACAAGATTGGCATTGCCAGTCTTTATCATATAAAAGGAATAGCACAGAGATACAGAAAGAAACAAAGAGGGGTAATCTGGGAAGAAAAAAATAAGGGGAAATCGTGAGTTGAAGAGAGAAGGTTTGAGAGGCGTGGTAGCAACAGATTTGAGGATGCCAGATGGGTGTCTTTATGTTACTGGGAAATGAGAGCCTGGTAACAGTACAATGGAAACACCTTGTGAAGACTCCCTTTATTTCTGAGATTGCAAATATATATACATTTCGCAGCTGTTTCCTTGGTTTCTTAGCATGCATAGATATTTCTTCTGTGATTTCAGTATCAGTACAACCCTTAGTAGCCTTCCAATTAAATTATCTTCTCTTTACAACAATAGCATCGTTCAGTGACTATGCCAACAACTTCAGCTGAAAACAGTTCACCATACACTGCCAAATCCAAAATGTCATTGTCAATAAAGGATGAAACCAGCTAGCATTGATTTGTTTCTCCAAGAGCTTGGTGTTACAACATCAAAGGTCTTCCTAATAAATGTGCCAACTTTTGAGAAAAATAATTTTCCATTCTTTAAAACAATCATGTTATAAACTTATCTTTTTTCCAATCAGCCTATACTATATTTTACAATGAGTCATAATCATTAATGAGTATTTCTCCAAAAACATATTAAACCTTTGAGCATGTGTTTATAATATAGCACATAGAGATGATAAATACAAATAATATTTGCTCTTGTTTTTAATTTTTACAATTCAGAGCATTTGATGGTAGAAAACATCATTAGTGCTGAGGATGTTTCTTCTTGCTTTGCAGCTTGAGGGGTATTTTTATCCTCTATTTCATTCTGGGAAACTGTGCTTGAAACCTTTTCTCCTTTGGCTTTCTTGAGGGGAAGGAAAGAGTTAAGAAAATTTTATTCCTACAGGAATAAAGGTACTTTTCTATCATACTTCCAGCATGGAACAGCCATAGTAAGATGAATCTTAGTTTCATGGAGATAGAGTACTCTATTCCCTGTATTGACAATTCAGTCTCCCGTCTAAAGATCCTGATGGTATTTGCCACTAATGTCTAGTTCAACTGTACACTTGACTAAACTAGATCATATGACCTTCCACCCCATCCTAAGATTTTATACATACTTAGGCAGAAATTTGTTTTGACTTTACCAAAAGTACCTGAATATCCAGATATTATTTAAGTCTGTTAGAGTATTTCTATATATTATATATTTACTCTTTGCTGTGTGTCCTGTTTAGCATCCAGATGATACCCTACGCAGCATATCAGTTTTACTGCATATTCATCCACACCAGTCGTCTGACTTGGAGCCATTAGCTATCTATTCATTAATGGACTTAGGCACCGTTCCTAAAGGTACCTCCTGCAGGCAGCATTTTATAACATCACAGAAATGACAGAAAAATCACAAAATTATCACACTTTTGAAAAGATGCTGCTACTGAAACAAAGAGCCCACCAAAATGGCGACAAATCTCACAGTAATTGTCACATTAGGCTAAAGCTTAGAATTCCAAGGAACAGCAACTCCGCATAAGTTTCAGCGGTAATAGCTGAGAAATAAAGTAATTTAATATTAAGATTGGTCAAAAATATTCCATTTCCTAAAACTGAGGTAAAAATCTGTTTCTAGAGAACCTAGCTCTAATCTGAAAACCTGAAACTTCCAAAATAGCATGCTCTCTTGAATGGTTATCACAAAGGAAACTTAGGGGAAAAAACTTAGGAAAGTTTGTATAAATATTTGGATTTTCCCTCTCAATAAAAGAGTTGATTTACTGGCAATCTGAAACACACACACATATTTATACACACACACCCTATGTATGTGTATGTATGTATATCTTATAACTTCTTGAACTGAAAGGTAGTGCTTTGAAGCCTATAATCATACAAACCAGCACTGTTATTCCAGTTAGCTGAATAAGTCATAAACCCACTGTCTGACTGCACTTTCCATTAATAAAACTGTTCCCAATGCAGATGCCAGAGTGAACAGAGTGCTCAGAGCTGTTAATAAATACACTGAATTAGAAAATATCTCTATATGAACAATGTATCTGAGCTAGCCAGATTAGAGGATTATGTTTCCCACTGCAGCAGTTCATATTATGGTGACACAGAAATGTCAAGGATAACAGAAGTTACTGCTGAGGCATTTAAAAAAATGAAATTAAAAACTATTACTTTAAAACAACAACAACAAAAAATATAGAAAGATTCACAAAACAAATTAAACAAGACACTGCAGAAGTAAAGAAACCCTGAGCAGAAATTATTCAACTGAATTGAAAAAAATGTCATTAGAAGGTCGGGTCTCATACAATTCTGTGGGGGATCCACTTTCTAACCCGCAGAAAGGGGCATTTAAGATAAATTTCATCACTTTACCACTTTGTAATTCAAAGCTTTCAATAAGTATAATTGCATCTAGGGGAATTTACAGAATGTTTCTTTGTGAGAAAACTAGTAATTCATCTCGCATTCAGAAGACTGGAGGGGGAGGTGAACTCAGATAGAAGATCCTCCTGTGAAAACGGCCAATTGCCCAAACACAGAAATATCTTAGTCTGAAAATTTATCAAATTTGCTATAAATATGATCTTGTTCGTTTTCCTTGTGGTTACCATAAAGCCAGTATTTGTTCCATCTTGCAATTATTTTTAGTGATAACTGTGCAATAAATTGCACATTAAATAACTACATCAGCAGTAAGGAAGCCAAGACTGCAAGTTTGCTATTTTACTGCTGCCAGCCACAAAAACTGAGAACACACAGAAAGAGAAATACAATTCTAATGAACCCTCCCCACTCCACCCCCCAAACCAATCAAACAGACTGAAGTCAGAGCTTTGTCATTACTTATTGTTAACTCCTAAATCCTATTGCACATTCTCGCTAATACCCTGAAGGATTCTTCTTGTTTCCTGTTGTCTTTCCTCTGTGCCTCCATCTTCTGGTTGACTAATTTTCAGCAATAATCTCCTTCCCTTAAATTCTTTTTCACCTTTTGTTTTCTCTTGCTTTATTTCTTACTCCACCATCTCCAACTGCATTAATTTTCTACATGCATAAGCTACCTGAGTGATAACTCCTACCTTTCTTTTCCCTCCCAAACTTAGTGTTTATCTAATTCTTTTCATAAGGTTACTAGATCTTTTCTAAGCCTATTTACGGCAGACCGTGCTTTTGCTGCTGATACGCTTTACCTCTGCTGGACCACAGATTCTGCACCTCTCCCTCCCACTGCCTGAGCACTGTGGGCACTGTGAGAATCACAGAACCACAGAATTTTCATGGTTGGAAGGCACCTCTGAGATCATCAAGTTCCCCTCTGAAACATCCAAAGCTTTTACTGGCTGAAACACCACCTCCCCTTCCTGCAGACTGTGGAAAGGAAAACACTGAGATACTGTGAAGATTCCAATCCCAGCAAAGACAGTGAGTTTTTCAACTCAGTCAAACTGAGAAATCTGTTTCTCAGACCAGGGGGCAGGAAGTAATTTAGTCAAGTCATAACTGCTACTCTTCTATGCTAGACTGTAACTGGCGATTTTTTTAAGGTTGGAAGCACAGATTATGACAGTGGTCTGTGTCACATCTGATAGACAATGGAGGGGGAAAAATCATGCATTTGCTCATTAGTTACTGCTCGGTTCTGCCTCAACTAGATGATGACTTGATATAATGTTGGAATTAAAAAACATGAGAAAAACTACAAAAACGCTCACATTTTCTAGCCCACAATTTATGAAAACTTTGTTGGCTCAAAAAAAAAAGGGAATTTCTGTCTTTTTCTTAAGTCAATTACAGAGTATAAACAAGATAAACTGATGTCTTTGCACCACCATAGACTACTCTGAATTTAGTATTTGCTTTCAGTTTTCTTAGAGACGCTGTTTCAACAGTTCCTTTTGCATTGTTGAAAGCAGTTCTTTTTTAAAAACATTATGCTTGTATGATTATTAGAAGGACCATAAGTAATAAAAAAACCTTATGAACTCTGTAATATTATATAAATTATTACTGTGCGATTTAAACTAACATTTGAGACTTTATTTTCAGCATTTCTTTAATTTTATTCAGACTTCTGACACAAACAGCTTCTCTGACTCATCTCTGTCTCCCCAGCCTCCAATCGTTATTCTTTTTGCTGTGACTCATACAGTATCATTCTTTTACTTCAAATCACAATTTTTCTATGCTAATTCCACATACCCAATAACCATCACAGTCTTTTCTCTCTTTTATGACTGCACAGTCACAAGGTAGCACCACAATATAACAAAGATTCAAACAGCATTGTTCTGTCCTTTGCCTTTTTTATCACCTCTTTGCAATTTAATATACTTTAATAGCCTTTCTAGTCTTTTGTGGCCGAATGATATGTTAGTATTTCCCAGTGAATTTTAACCAAGGAGCATGTTTTCTTCTTTGTTTTTTTGATCTACTACAAAGGTCTAATTTCTGTTTTACTCAAAAATCTTGTTTGTGAATTGGCAATAGGGAGTTCCCTCAGCACAGGAAGAACATGGACCTGTTGGAATGGGTCCAGAGGAGGGCCACAAAGATGATCAGAGGGCTAGAGCACTGCTCCTATGAAGACAGGCTGAGGGAGCTGGGGCTGTTCAGCCTGGAGAAGAGAAGGCTCCGGGGAGACCCTAGAGCAGCCTTTCAGTGTCTGAAGGGAGCTCCAGGACAGCTGGAGAGTGTCTTTTGTCAGGGAGTGTAGCGATAGGATGAGGGGTAATGGTTTTAAGCTGAAAGAGGGGAGGTTGAGACTAGATACTAGAAAGAAATTGTTTACTTTGAGGGTTGTGAGACACTGGAACAAGTTGCCCAGAGATGTTGTGGAAACATCCCTGGAAGTGTTCAAGGCCAGGCTGGATGGGGCTCTGAGCAACCTGCACCTGGGAGGTGTCCCTGCACATGGCAGGGGAGTTGGAATTTGATGATCTTTAATGTCTCTTCCAACTCCAGTAATTCCACTTAGTCATATCTAACACTGCAGGTGGGTTGTTCCTTCACATCCCATTTCTAGCAATGAGACAGTCCCAAGCTGCTACTACCCCATATAGCATCCTTAGATAAACCTGTCTTGAGTTTAGAGAGACTATGCATATTTATCTTGAATAGGTGGAGCTGCCACCTTGCTCCAAACAGGGTATGCATAGTGGTTATAAGATAACTCTTTATATAGCAACATGAAAATTTAGGAGAAAAAAAAAAANGATTAAATAAAGACCCTAGCCTAAGGATACTTTTTTCTGGATTGGCAGCTGCTCAGCCCGAACCATCCCACAGTAGATCATTCTCTAGCACTCCAAACTCTGTATGGAAGAATAATAAAATCATTATATTATAACCATGTTTACTAGGTTTGATTTTATATCATCCCACCTTGTGTTATATGTTTGGGGGTGTTATAATTTATGTAGTTAGATGTATTTTGTCACAGCTGTGCTGTCCCTCAGCAAGTCACCTATTGCTTACAGTGAAATAGGGCTGGGATCTCTGTGTGTTAGAAGTTCACATTAACCCATTAATTAAACTGCTTTCTTTTATTCTGCTGAACAAACTCAGTATTTTGTTCCATTCTAAAACCTTGGTTTAGAACTTTAGTGGACATGGCGATTTGCTGTGGCATTTTTGTGGCAGCCTGATTAGATCTCTCTTTCCTGCCTTGCAGTTTGGTGCATCAGTGTTGAATTTTAACTCTTGTAGATGAAGAGCCACATCTGGGGATGCGGGCTGTATGGGCCAGATGCCTCTTGGCCTTACTCAGCAAAATGACTTCTGACTTCAATGAGATTTTTGCTCAGTTAATGAATACAAAATGCAACTCTGTATTTTACTGTGGTTTCCGTCAGGGCCCTGAATATGTAGGCACTTGCACAGGTACTTAATTTTATGCATATGAACCCTGATTTAGAAAGGTAATTAAGGACATGATCAACTTAAAATACACAAGTGTTCTCAGTGAACTCAATGGAACAATTCAAGTGCATACAATTAAGTGAACACATAAGTGTTGCCACGGTTGAAGCTGATTTTTTTTTTGCAGGTAACAGACAAAGCAGAGGTAGGCTTTTAGGACCCTTTCTTTAATTGTGCCACTACAATCTATAGACAAAGCACAAAGGAAATCTGTGACTTTACAGGCAAAGGCTGAAAACAAGTCAGCAGCATTAAAGTGAATTAAAACTGTCTGAAATATATTCAATCGATCATAGAAATAGTAGAACATAGTCCTATGAAGAGAGTTATACTTGCCTGCTTCTAGTCATCGCTTGTAAGACAAACATCCAACTGTTTGATCTTAAAAATATTTGACAGGGACAGGAGAGAGCTATCTGTCCAAAACTCCTATCTTCTACAGTTTTCTTAGTTTGTCGCTAGAGATTTCTTGGACTCAGCTGGACAATTAGCTTTGAAGGCTGAAGCCAAAATTCTGTCCCTGCAAGCAGTACAGCGTAGAGGAGTATTAATGGGAGTAGAGGATACAACTTTTCCAAGCCATCCTTCTCAAGCAAGGCTTGTTTGAAAGACTGAGTGATCTCAAAACCACTCCTACGCAATTAACCAAGAGCCACAAGGACTTCTCACCCCTTAGTGTCCTAAGGATGTGGTGGCCATGCCCTTCAACCTGCAAATCCTACTGCTGTCTGCCATCTCACCTGCCCATATAAGATCTCAGAGCATTATTTGAGACACCTCCAGATATTGTATTCTGCAAGTGCGTGGCAGTTTACAAACAGAAGCTGCCTTTACTGCACATTCATCCTGCCAGAGTAGGGGGCAACAGAACCTTGCCCTTTATATCAAAACTGTTTATTTTATGTATACTTTTAAAGTAGTATTTTTCTCTTCCACCACACATACTCTGCTAATACAAGATCCTGCTTGTATTAGGTTGGTCTACAGACATCTTTGTACAAGCTTGTGTGAGCTAGGCAACCTGTGAGTTACTCTGGATACCCAATGATAGAAACTCTCTGAGTGCAGGTAATTTTGCAGAACTCAGCCCTTGGATGGCCCCTAGAGATAGCCTTCTATCATTGCTATCCTATTCAATCTTTCATGGATAGGTTATATTATGATCCTCGTCTGAAAAGATTCCAGCTAGAAAATCTTTCAAAGACACTTATTTTGCCAGCATGACGTCATCTCAGAATGACATCTAGTTACAGTCTAAAGTTTTAGATACAGGGATTCTGGGTCAAATTCTCCCTGAACTAGGATTGCTTTGGGCTTAAAAAAAAACAACCCTAAAAGATCAATCCATCTATAGAAGGAATGAGCATAGGGAGATTGTCAGAAACACACAAGCAGTATATCAACCTTTAACATAGTCATCACTTCTATGGCCGACACCAGGTTGCATCTGACAACAGGGACCTACTGAGAATTTCCATGAAAACCTGGTAACCAGACTTTGTTCCCGCAGCCCTGTGGATATATGCCATTTAGAACAACATTCAAGCTGTTTTAACCACAGAATCCAAGTGTCACACAGTGACTTCTGCAATTAGGAAAGTATTGTGCAACGCAGTAGTATTAGGGCGAGAATCTCTGCTCAACTCCACTTTTGATTTTCCTTTTGCTTCCATTCTCTTGAAGCTGTATATAAATACAGCTCTGAAAACTGCGTCATTGCTGCCCAGTCATTGTGAATGACCATATGAGTCATGGACATTTCCTCAGCCTATCTGGAAAGAAGCAAAAAATTCTGCTTTTCTTTCTGTTCCCAGGTCTCTGACATGGTCTTCCAATTAATTCCCCATTCATGAGCTGTTACCAAGTAAATCTGGTCATATGCCACGTCAGCATAGTTTCACAGACCCCAGGAAATTTACTTCTCATTATCGGGCACGAGAGCACTATGTCAATGGAATTACAGTAATTTTAAGAAAGAATCAACCTCAAAGTGGAAGCAGTTACAGAAAGCCTAGGAGGGATAAAAGTAATAGGAGTTAAGTTCACTATATGCCACTTACATGAGTATAATCTGTAATAAGCTACTTTTAAAAACAATTTCAACAAAGATGAAGATACAATAGGATGAAAAAAAAAAAAAAGTCAACCTATTCATGCAATTAATCATCAACCTAGAGAGAGCATCTCTTCCCAGGCAAGGGTGTTGGAGCAAAACTACTGGAATCATTCAGCAAGCAATTAAATGATCCTATGGGGAATGATGCACTACAAAGGTAATGAGCCACCTAGTTCTTACTTTCACAATGAGATTCTCCTGCTGTTCTTACAGAAAGTCTCTGGGGAATACAACATGCAGCCAGCACACCACACCAAGCCTTGAAATACACTCTGCTGAACACTAGTTGGCCTTTGGATACCATAGGTCCCTAACGTATAAAATATATCATTGGTATTTAGAAACCACACATTCCATTATGGGCATTGTTTAAAGTTCTGTTTGACTTATTAGAGACTTACTAGGGCTAGGTGCTTCGAGGTGATGATCAAGGAAGACACAGCCATAGAAGGATAGTTTAGCCTGACAGTATGTTCGCTTATCGCTAGCTTGCTCATTCTCTCCCCAGACAATGCAAATAACACTGTTGTAGGATACTTTCTGCTAAGCCAGAACATAAAGGATTTATTCCACCACTGCATTTGTTTTCCTGTGTACTGTAGAAACAAGCTCACACCGCAAGTGATTTGTTGTAATAGATGGGAATTTGAAGAATATGCCTTCAAAACTTGGGTTCTGTTATGAACAGGCATCAGTACCAAATGGACAAGGTGTTAGTGAAAGGCATCTATTTTTTGTAGGGCGTAAATCAAAACCTCTTGACAGGAAAGAATTTTGGATCTGTCTTTGCCTGTGTGGCAACTATAATTGGTTAATCATCATTAAAACTTTCATGGCTTCAGGATACAACCACAGTACTTTATCTATTATTTAGACACTTAAATTTTGGTGAGGAAAAATACAATGCTCTATTACTTCCTAAATGACGTTATAACTACAACGTAAGTATGCAAAACATTCATATTTTAAATATACCCAGAAAGGAATTGTAAAGACACATCAAAATCACATACATGAAGATAATATGTGAGCAAATGGGAGAGTAAAAAGGTCATTTGTAGTTGCTGCTTCATTTAATTTTACATAAAATAATCTTATACTTTCAACAGGTAGCATCTTGTCTAGCATGAGGGACAAAAGGGAAAGAAAGTGAATTTTATTTCTGAACTTAGAAGAAACATTTTTGATGAGCAAAACAAAGATCTGTAATTCACTGACATCGCGTATGGCTCAGCAGGATTTGGTTCAGTATAAACAGAAATGACATTTATATATTTACTACATGCCAGTATCTTTTTGTTGTAATTGTACCGCTGCCAAAGTCATCCAAGTTATGATAAAAGGAAGCTTGTTCTACGTATCCAAGTAATTTCAGTATAACACGGGTCTGTATTTAATTTCTAATGGTACAAGTGCATCTCAGTACCTATTGTAAGAAGCCCATTTCCTTGCCTGGAAATCTGCTGTATCAACACTGCTCTGCTGTACTTGGAGAGGCAGGGCTGAAGGCTGACTGTCTCTAATGGAGTGAGAAGAATTCCCCAAGAGGGAAGAACTCCACAGTTTCTGTTATAGGAGGGACTATGTAGCACTACTCACTGTTACTGATTCGATTTTGTGTCCTTCAGACATTTCAGAGACACATTCATCTTCTAGTGGAGAGTGGAATTTGGATTTCAGTTAATAGTCTGACCCAAATTCATTTGTGTGTATGTGTGACCCACTACCTTCAGTCAGCACGTGTGGGCCTATCAAAATTTATGTAAAACAATCTTGCAAGATTCAGACTTGACATGTGGTTATTTTACAGCTGTCAATACAAAGTAGGTGTGTTCTAACAGTAGAAATTGATTTAAATTGAATGAAAATGACCTAGCTTTAAGCTTAAAAACCTCATTTATTATTTAGGCATTGCTGAAAAAAGTCTCATGTCTGACACACGATTAGCTGCTGGAAGAAGCAAGTTCTCTTACATATACATTATTATATGCTACTTGTAGGTTGTTTTATTTTTTTAAATCTTTAGTTGGCAGCAGACAGCCTGAAAAAAAATAAATGGCTCACTGCCGTAAGCCAGCAGGGAGTCAAAACTCTCATTCACATTATTGTCAAATGCAGCGTAGAAGCAAACCCCCTACAAAGTGACTTTTGGTGGAGGGTTGTGCCAGACTCCTGACTGCAGTGCACTGGCTCACACAGTTACCTTCTTTGACTTGCCAAAGTTAAATTTGAAAAGACATGGAAGAATGGTTCAAGGAAATGAAAGTATAATTGTTCTATCAATTGTATTTCTGACTCTGGCAATCACATGCACATTATGAGAAGAAAGTTCTTCAGTCTGTTTCTTGATTTTCCTGTTTTGTTTTCTTCCTGGAAAGGAATAATGATGTCTCATTTGCATAATTCACTACGAAGAAGAAAACTCCATTCTTAATAGGAAATAGTAAATTCTGAATTAGTTCACTTCATAAACACTCACCAGTGGAGGAAGAAGGAGGTCTTGGAGACTACTTGGCATAGGATTGCGTATGAGACGGTTAAACGTTACTCTCCACAGAACTCTGCATCTCTGACAGTGACATAATATTCTGAGGATAACCCAACACTTAACTCTCATGTTTAATAAAAATGACTCATGCATTTCAAATGAATAATGAGGCTTGCTTTAAGGAAGAAAAAAAAAATCAAAAAAGGAAAAAAAGGGGTGTTTATTGAAGCATTATTTTGAGCACTGCTTTCCTTCACTGAAAGTTAGGGTCAAGTGAAGCAATACAAACTTTCTTTGAAACAGAACACTTTCCCCTTCCAACATGGCCCTTTTCCAAGGAAATCCGGTTTGTTGCTGTTTTTAAAAAAATCTGATTTGATCAATTTCAACTCTGCAAAACCGAAACAACTTTGAAACATTTATCAGCTAGCTCTAACCCCATGCAGGTGTTAGAAGACACTATCAAAATAGTTAACAGCAGCTTTCTTTAGGAGGAAAAACAAGATTTTGGTGATGACTAAACTGCCTTGCATTAGCAGCAGTTAAGGAAAACCCACAAGCACAATGGAATTCCCTTTCTTCCTTGCCTTTTCCCACTAGAAACACTTTTCTATCAAAATGAAATACCTTTTGAAGTGGCAGAAGTCCAGTCCTTTGACAATGTGTTGTCAAAAGGCCGAATTAAACAGTATCAGCAGTACAGAGTACCACACATAATATTAGAGGTTATAACGGGTTTGAACACATCCCAGTAGATTAGCAAACTAACCCTGGTCATTTCAAGCCTTCCGTGACACTGCAAAGGTGATGGGATGGTTGCTGGACACTGCAGATCTTTGCCTGAGTCTCGCCATAAACACAAAAGTTTGCTTGTAATGGTTTTAAACTGGAAGAGGGGAGATTTCGATTAGATATTGGGAATGAATTTTTTACTGTGAGGGTTGTGAGACCCTGGCCCAGGCTGCCCAGAGAAGCTGTGGCTGCCCCATCCCTGGAGGGGTTCAAGGCCAGGCTGGATGGGGCTTTGAGCAACTTGGTCTAGTGGGAGGTGTCCCTGCCCATGGCAGGGGGGTTGGAACTCGATGATCTTTAAGGTCCCTTCCAACTCTAACTGTGCTATGATTCTTGATTCATTATCTAAATATCCACTAGTTCAGATACTCTAACACAATAACATGATGTCGTGTTTTAGGCTGAATTGGCCCTATTATGGGTGACAGATGCTCTCCCTCCACTTCTCGCTCCCAGAAGAAGAGGAGGAGAGATAAAGAGATTTACGAGTTTAGAAGGAACTCAACTACTTTAATGAAATTTTAATAATGAATTTAAAAGGAAATAATGAAATAGATAAGTTATATACAGGATTGTATATATATACATATACATATATATATATATACAGGCTCCCAGGACTACATCACTGGCAGGCACTTGGAAAGTTTGTGACTGGACTCAGTGCCAAATGGGAACTGGATTCCAGCTCTGGATTCAGGAATGCATGGATCAGCATCAAAGGCAGATGAACAGACAGGGTCCCTTTCAGACATTGGCCACTGGAACAAGTGAGAGCTGACCCTTTCATTCCTCAGCTTTTACACTGAACATGGAGCAGATGGGATGGAATACCCTGTTGGTCAGTTTTGAGCCACCTGTCCAGTCTGCTCCTCCCTGCAGGCGGGATCCCGCTACGCTTTTCCACTTCCAGACCTCCAAAGGGACAAATAACAAAATTAGCTGACCTTGGTTGTTATAGCAGTAAGTATGAGCAAGACCCTCTCTGCATACCATTCCATGGCATGAAGTGCAAACATTGGTCTTATAACTTTAAAAGCAAACCATTTTCTCCACAATGTACTGTTAACTTCACAAATTTAGAAGACGCCTAGCTAAGATGTAAAATTACCGAACAGAAAGTTGGTTCTATTTTACACATGGAGATGTGTACATGGTTCTATTTAAACAGGACACATGATTTAAGGCTATATAACCCAAAGTAAATTCAGTGCCAAGTTCATTAGTGAATTGTTTGAACTGGCATCGAACAAAATTTTAAACAAGTAATTTCTAAAATTAGTAGCGGGCATATAAATATATATAATATTGTAGGAACTTCAAGTTCTTAAACTTGGAAGCACTACTTATTTCTTTCCCTAATAGCTGCGCATGCCAAGGGCGTTATTTGGATCAACTTCACCTCCATAATGCATTTGCAACATTAGCTGTCTCAGCCAGACCAATTAACCACTTGGCTTTATTAAGTTTCTTAGCCATTTCCCAAAACTTGGTACTTAGTCTTTTGACAACTCTTCTGATTGCTATAAAAGCAGTTCATGCCATTTGCTAATATATCATATTTCCTGCTCATTTTCAATTCCATACTCTCGGGATTCACAGGTGAGGTGTCTTCGTTACAGGTTATGAAGCATTAAAATGGTGGAACCCTCTGTGCACGGAGACCACCGTACAGGGCTCGTGAAAATTTCATTAGGCAACACTATAGGAAGTCTAACTGTAGTTCAGAGTAATTTTAACTGTCAGCTAAAATCTATTCCCTTTACCAGTCAAGACTGCCAAGAATTTCTTCTTGGACAGCCCCTATTCTTATGCTTTCTGGAACAGAGCCAAGAATCAAGAATCCTCCTCATTCTTTACCTTTCCTTACTAAATAAAGATGAAAAAAAGCAGTCTTGTTTTTACTAGCTGAAATTCTTAGATGTTTCAAAATTGTCTGAAAGCAGGAGAGGCTTATCATGAGGCAGTAAAATACCTCTTGACCACTGGCTTTCATATTTTTTCCTACCTTTTGCAGCTCTAGGTTGCAACAAATTACCTAAGCCTGACAGTCAGATACAACTACGTTGCTATCATCAACAGTGTTTTATGTATGAGAAGCAGCTCTCTTTTAGGTGTTTTTGGCCAATTTCCATCTACCTGGAAAATGGATATAAATGGGAGAAACCTGTATTATCCACGTAAAGTTGTTAACAGAATAAACCTCTACTTCCTTTTCCTTAAAAACTTCACTGAAAACATTCTTTTTTCATGTCCTTTGTACTCTTATGGATTAGACAGATTTTACAGAGATTTTTAACTTGTGATACCTGACATGTTTATGTCCTAAAAAACTCGCCCGAAAACAAGAGGGAAAAAGAAATCCAAAGGGGACAAGGAGAAACACCATTGAAAATGTTTTCCAGCTCATTGGGTTTGTTCAAATTATTTGCCTTCTCATTGCTTAGGACAACTTTGCCTGTTGCATGAAAAATCTCAGGGCTCACTTCGACTGTAGCAGCAACTTTTCTAAAGGTTTCTTATTGCTGCTGTTATTTTAAATCTTAACAAGTAGCTGAACTCTAATGCCTTTCTCTCCAGTGATATGAAACCCACAATTATCTGCCAGTTGGCTTAAGAATTTAAAATCCTTATAAAGACTTTGCTGTCAACTTTTCACATTACATTTGGGAATTAAACACAGACACACACCCCAAAAAATATTAAATAGCCTTATCATCTTCTGCAATAAAGTCAAATTATACAAATTATTTTCTTGCTATCCTTTTTGTACAAATAAATAGTCTGGAGTTCACAGCTTTGTTGCCAGCTCTTCTTTGACACAGGGAATGCCTGAGACTCACCAGCTGGAAGTCTGCCAGAGCTTTGAACTGTTCCTTTTCCTTCTTCTGGACTGGTGAGTCAGCACTTGCTATTAAAGGTGAAGAATAACTGAAGAGGTTGTTTACTTCAAAGCCTGAAAAGGAGGGGAGGAGGGGTGGAAGTAGGAGGAAGCTGTGCGGTTTCATTAGGTTGGGTTTGTTTTTTCTTTTGTTGTTTGGTTTGGTTTTCTGTTTCTTTGGGGTTTGTTTTCTGTTTCTTTGTTTGTCTGTTCATGTTTTTTTAACACACAATAAGAAAATTAATATTTGACTCTTGAACTGATGTCTCTAACCTCCCTTGGGCTTCCTGGCTTTTTTTGTTTATTTGTCTTTAAATAAAGAGTACCTGTAGTATCAGGTAAGAAAGGGGAGAAGAAAGCTGACAAAAAATGAATTTTTTCTAAGAAAATCCAAGAAACGGGCATTTAGAATGCAGACATTTCTGAGCCACCTTGTTGAGCACCACTAAATTCACCTTTATGCTGCAAATCCACCATACCAAAACACCTGAGACATGCCAGCAAACTGAACCACAAAGGAGTTCCTGTCAACATGCCCAGGCCTCTGAAAACTAGTCTACTGACTGTTATTTATCTTTTAAATCTTTGACAGACCAGCTTATTTGATGCAACACATGCAAATATGCTATCAAACACTGGTGCCTTTCAGATTTCAAAGCACGTATTTTCTTATGCTGTCTTTCACATAATCTAGCCTCAAATAAAGGCATCAGTAATTTTGACTTGATTACACTATAATTATTCAAATATCTTTAATTTTATACTCTGGACTAATTTCCATATCCGTTGTTATCATTAAAAGAGATTGTTATAGATAATGTGTCTCATGTATTTCCCCTAATTGAAAAATGCAGTTCTTGGACAATAACAGTTATGACAACAACAACAATCCTGTTTAAAGGCTACTTTGGCAATATAGCTGTAATTATTGTAAACAGAAACTGTGGCGAGCCACCACAATTATTAGCAGAGCAGAATAGAATCACAGAATCATAGAATTTTCTAGGTTGGGAGGGGCATTGAAGATCATTGAGTCAAAGCATCAACTGAAAGACAAGCTGCTGACAGTTATCCTTGTTCTTTTTGCCTAGTTTCTGTTTCTTCACTGTGATCCATTTGGAAAATGCTGGAACTTTGCCAGGGAGCCCAGAAAGTAAGCTTATTATTTATAAAATTCTATAATATCCCGGCTATATCCCAAGTAAATTTATTCTAGATATCTTGTACTGAAGACCCTCCAGAATCAGAACCACTCCCAGTTGGACCTTCCAGCAATCAGTGAACACCAGCACAGCCCTGAGTCATGGTGCAGCATCACCTTCTCTATGAAAATGTGTGCTTTCCCCAAATAACCGTTCTTTTTGATGGATTCTTGCTGCATATGGAAAGCGAGGAGGGCTAAAACAATTCACCAGGAAAAGCAGAGTTAGGACAACCGCAGACAAGTGTTACTTCTTTCTGGATCTCCCCCAAAATTGGAAAGAGAACCAAGAAGGAAAATGTCAGACAAAAAGACTGTGTGGAAAAGATGAGAGAAGTGTGAGAAAGGTTAAAAAATGGAGACTGGGACAATAGAAGAAATAGCAGAAAAGGAGAGAAGAAAATAAAAGAAGGGGGAAATTAACTGTGAGAAAAGGAACCACGTTCTGAGAAGGAGAAAAACCAAAGGGTAGTCAGAGACATAAAAGAGTGCAGATGCATGAATTTCATATTTGCCAAACACCAACATAGCTCTGAGGAAGAGGTTCGGGTGCCACGTACTGGAATAAAAGAGAGGCTGGAAATACCAAATGAAATGATGAAAATGACAACACAAAACACTGTGAATAAAGAGCAGCATTAAGATTAAAAGCTCTTCAAGGAAGAGATTGCTTTTTTATTGTGTGCTTTTACAGAAGTCAGTAGAATAGGATTTTTAGCATAACTCTTTTCTCTGAGTACAAATAATTAACAATAACAATCAAAATAATTCATAAGACTACTGACTTTACGAATTATTTTGCGTCATTCTCAAGGGTAAGTGTTCTTTTCCCTCAAATCGCTACCCGAAAATCACCAGTGAACCTGGCTGCTTCCCTTGACAGCTCATCTTATCTTTCTCCTTTCTTTTTTTCAGGTTGAATTATGGGCAAATTAATATACTTTCTACCTTACAAGCTGAGCCAAAGAAACCCCATACAGTTAGCTCTGTGCTGAAGCTGACTGCATTTTGAGTTGAATTTGTAATGAACACCCTTCTGCTGGCACTTGGCACTGCTTTCTCAAAGCCAAATATTTTGGATAGGTAAATAACAAATGCTGGATTTGTCAGATCTCTGGAACATTGGCATTTTACCATGGATATTGCAGTGTCTGATTACAAAGCTACAGTGTTAATATCTCTTTTTAAATGCATTCTCTCAAGAAAATTAGTTTCCCTACAGTCGCATTTAATCACTAACTTATACTTAGAAATTATGGGCCAATTCCAGCAGAGCATACTTGCTCTTCCTTCATACTGATGCTCTTCTCTTCAATTACATACATTGGGCTGATTTTTTAGCAAGAACAAAACGGCAGAAAGTGAAAGACCAGAGAGTATTATCCAGCCTGGCTGCAGACATGAGCTGTGCTTTGAGCTGTCTGGAGGCAAATCCAGACACCGTGCAAGTCCAGTCTACAAGCATGCATCCATGGCTTTCAGCACATGCCACAGCCCCACCTTCATCAGATGCACCAGTATCTGCAGTGTTCTGCCACGGTCCATCCAGTAGCACTGCATTTCTGGCAGGGATCTGTCAGCTGAAGATGGCAATGATCCTATACATCTACTATCCACTGCATTCTAGCTATCCAACAGCACTGTCTGTTGTGAGAAAAGGGAGAATTGGATAACCTCAGTGCTGAAAGCTTTGTGTTATCATTCTGTGTGCTCCTTCTGGTTTCTTACGATCTTGATTTCTAAGTGAAAATATTCTTCAGGTGCAATTTCTCAAAAGAACCCAAACAAAACCAAACACCAGAGAGTATCATCACTTTCTCTTACGGCCCTTTTGAAGTAAAATAAGTGGACTAGCAAGGATTTATCTTTCTTTACAGTCAGGCCATTACTGTGCATGCGAATGACTATCTTCCCAATGCCAGTTGTCAGATAGCACTGTTGTATTTGATCAGTGTGATTTTCATTTCTGTAGATTAAATAATTGTAATTGAAATAGAATCAATACAAATTAAAAGGCAGGCAGGCTGCTAAACTGATCTTCTCTGGGATCCTCCTCCATAGTTCTGTCCATCCTTCCTCCATTGTTACCCATTGACTAAGATGTAAGATGGAAGGGAATATAGAAGGCAATGGAGATTTGTATTTACAAGAATAAGTTATTTTGTTTGCCTGTGCATTTTCCAATATTGTGGATTCTCAATTCTTGAAAAACTGATGGACATATTTTAAGAGAAACCAGGAAGATAAGATAATTCATGTCACCTTTGTACTGATCTTACTAATATTTTATCTTTCTGCTAACATACATATGGTAGAGCTTTTTATTTTCTTTTAATTTTTTTTTTTTTTTGACAGGTAGAAAAGGATCTGAAATGTCACCGATTCTATTTATAAACAGAAACCAAAAGAATAGATGGGACATCCATTTTTAGACAGAATTTCCTCAATCCATAGAAGTAACTTGAAGAGATTTAGAGAAATGTCACTGTGCTCAAGGTCAGTTGCCACATCTGCTGTTCTGGGGCACCACTTCCACCACAAGAGTTTTTGGAAACTTGCAGGTATTCTTTAATTCCAGATCAATTTTTTCTAAATAAAATCTCACTGCTGTCTTTAAACCCATTTTTGTGCAAGCAGCAACTACATTGCAATAGTATAAACTTGTACTAGTGTGCATGCTGATCATGTCTCAGCACATTTGAATGAGCGAGGCTCCCCTGTAATTGCAGTTTCGTTATAAATCCAATAAATAATAATGCAGCATGAAACTATACTTGCTCTTTATTCTGTCATACCACATCATAAATTCATATGCAATGATTTGTCTAGTCTCAGACTAAAGGACCCACTCAAAAAGCTTCTCTCTGGCTTTTCCTTCGGTATTTATAAATCATATTCCCCTGCTGGGAAAGCTAAAAATGAGCTGGGGATGGGGGAAGGGGGGATAGGGAGGGTGGGAAAAGGAGAGGGGGAGTTATGTTGCCTAGGAGGCAAAATAGCCTCACATGTTCACAAAACTAAGTGAAAACAACAAATCTGCATCAACTTTCCTTAAATAACAGGCACACAATGGCAAGCAGCAGTACTCACAGAGACATCTGGTCCTTATTGAAGTAAGGAGGAGAAAGAGGATAATTAACATCTTTGAGCACTGGTGTGGTTCTTTTCTTAAATTGTAAATGTCTCTAAATAGCTCCTGCAACGCAGGACACAGTTTTAGACAAACCTATGATAGAAAAACATTTCCAACTATTCCTATATCAAGAGAAAATATGATTTGTAGCAGCTTCTGGCAGTACTAACATGAGCTAGTACCAGTTATATCCAGCAAGTAATTTATAGCTAAGCCAGACTGACACTTCAAGGAGCACCTTTCAGCAACAGGGAGGAACTGATCAGTTTGAGGAACATTCTTAACACTGGAGCAGCTTCCTCACTTCCAAAACTACCTTCTGATGTGAACCTCCAGTGTGTGATTGATCTGACACTAGGTCCAACAGTCCTTGACAGCTTCCCACGTCTACTGTAGGCAATAAGCAGCCAGTTGTCTGCTCTTCAGAGGTTCAGCAATTAACAATTCATTTTATCATGCAATATTAACAGCTATAATAACAAAGCCAACCTGAGCAGCAGCAATATGAATAACAGAAAAGGAACAAACAAAACCTGCAACCCTCAGAGACAGTTAAAAGGAGATCTCTTCTTCAGAAAAGGGGAAGTTGGTGATTCAGGGATGAAAATAGGGAGAAGGAAGCAGAGAAGCTGGAGCCCAAAGAGCTGCCTCCCCACATCAGTTCTGGGCTGAGAAGTCACAACTGGCTTGATGACTCTGAAACTGACCACCAGAACTTATTTGCATTCAAGGCAGAACAAGTACATGTACCAATCCCACAGCTCCCCGTACACATCACGTTGCCTGGCCATAATAAAGGTGCCACATACAGACACCACCACCTTTATCCAGCCCCTAGGTTGCCTCAGTGGCAGCAAAGGTGCCAAAGGGATCTGTTGGGGAAAAAAAACAACAACATAAAGTGTGAGAAGAAAAGCTTGGCCACTTGGCTCGCTAGATGGGACCACTTCACCCTTAAGCAAAGATCACAAGGAGAAAGGAAAGGACTGAACATACCACAGATGGCGACAAAGGCCTCATTTGTTCCCTGGTTTCTATTGCAATTACATTAAAATTTTTCTATCTGAATTTGGCAAAGGTTTTAGTAAACTATCGATAGGGCAAGATATTTTTGGTTGTCATCTGTTCAGGTTGAAAGAGCCAGGGGCCTGAACTGGGGAGAAGTGGCTGACCATCCTCCAATCCATCCACCGACGGAAACAAGCAAGATGAACTTCTCCGTGGAACAAAAGACACAAAAGCAGGGGGTTCATTTTAAATATCAGTATAAATATAGGATTGAACAGCTGCAGGTACAAAACTACCTTTTTTTTTTTCTTTTCAAAAGACAGATGTCCGACTTCCTTAGCCCACTGCAGAGCTCTACAGGCATTCTTGCTTTTTTCAAATCCTGAGCTCCTACTGGAAATTATTCATGCAGACCAAAGCTGAACTGAATGCAAGTGATCTGCATTGCAGATAAGCAAGCTAAAAGATGTGTTTGGGAAGGAAAAGTTTAACTGATTGGCTAAATTACTTGACTTAAATACTTGTCTCCAAAGATTATATTATTTAATCCTGTTGATATTTGCATGGTGATAGCTAGGTTTTATACTTTAATCTGTCTGAATTAAAGTGAATAAATTGGGTGATAAATCTTTAAAAATCACTCCTATCTCACCGATTTTATCTTTCCTTTGGGACTCAATTCTATTTTGATTAGATACTTGCCCTTTTCTCTGAATTCTATATTATACCAAATTCATTACCGTGATTGCTGTAATCTGTGTAGCCCTAACTGTATACCTCTTCAATAAATCTCTTCTGCTTTCTTTCTGCCAGGTTCCGTAATGGCATCAGGACATGTAGGAGAGGACAGCCTCAGGCAAGACCCAGCCCGTGAGATCAATTTGCCCATCCCACCCCTGCTCCAGTTCTGGTGGGCTGGAGGAACCGTTTTATCAGTTGCAGTGAAGGCCATACAAATGATACAAAGAAGAACTCCCTGACCCTTTTTGAAAAACCTACAGAGATCATAATAGTAATAATTTACTGCTCTTGAGTATATGGAAAGTGCCAGTTTCTTGTTGCCTGGGAAGAAAAAAGGGAGGGGGATTTTGTGAATGCAGCATATATTTCAGTTAGAAGAAACCAGCTTTATAAAAAACACAAGGTTTCAGAAAGGGAAAATTTTAAAATATTTTCTATTTAAAAGTTAGCTAATATTTATTTAACAGTTACAAGGCTAATTCAGTTGGCATCAGAAAAGTTATTTAAAAATTAGAATTCTAAATCAAATCTTGAAAAAGAGACAGAAGGGGTCCTAGCCTTGCAGCATTGCTCCTTAGTCAAAGCATTCAAAATTCAAATCAGACTATTAAATGCAAAAAGATAAAGAATAATGCAGAGTGATTACTTTTGTTCACTGCTTCCAGCTTTGCTTTACAGATATAAAATATATTTAAAACTCTGGCACTGTATTATCTCTGAAGTTAGTACGTGTTTATAGCGAAATCCTGGATATGCTTTCCTAACTGTAACTGAGGTGTGGTAAGAAGTTGAGCTTAAATGACAATGACAGGCTTGAAATTATAACCATAAAATGCTTTATATACAACAGTGCCTAAGTTTCGCCAGGAAGTAATGGGCTGCACACACCTCCCTCCCCTTTGCTCAAAAGATAAATCAGCAGTGCTATTCCTAAACCTTAAAACCAAAGGTAGGTAAACCATCTGTTTAATTTAATAATTAGGAGTTTTTCTGGGGCACTACTATGTGAGATTAAAAGACTTGATTTCTGAGTATTAGAAGAGTATCCACTAAACAGCACAGCTCTGCAAGCCATTGACTTGATTTTTACTTTTCCTGACTAATCAGTTGCTGCAGCCACTGATCCACACTGATTCACTGTGTGTAAAACAGCAAGTGCCTTTTGCCTTGCTGCAAAGTGTGGGAGGGGGAAAAAAAATGCCTGTGCCGTAAAGTAGTTCATAAATGTCCAGTCACCTTATTCCTTATTAAAGTTGCTCCATTACGTTATGTGTGAGAGGAAGATGTTTACCTGGTTAAGTATTGCTAAACCTCTAGCTATACTGCGTATCTGTTTGCACTATCTATACCTCAAACCAGGACAGCAGATCTTCCAAGGAATGAGAAACCAGGTGCTTGGAGGAAAGGGAGTGCTCTTGTCTATTCACGAATACCACATAGATCATTCACCTTTCACAAATTCTAGTGTTGCTTCTAGTCTAAAAGACAAAACAGAGGAAAGAAAATGGTGACTTGTCTTATTAAAGAAAGACCGAGTTAATGGATTTATCAGATTTTGATTACTGGAGCATCAGGTATTCATTCTATCTTTACGCAGACAAGACACAGTAAATGGTCTTCAGGATTTGACTCAGTAATAACTACACGTTGAGAAGTGCATTGGTTAGGTTATTTAGGTATTATCATAATTTTCCTAAGAATTCCAGCATTATGGACTGCTGCCTCTTGGCAACCATTGTGGAAAAGCTTATCCCCTGAGTCAATCAAACCCTCAACATTTCCAATCAAAAAATCATTACATTCTATTGCTATAGCGCTCTGCTCCTCACCAAGGATTATTAGCTTGGACAAA
The DNA here is from genome assembly GCA_013400375.1 of Thinocorus orbignyianus. Classification (NCBI taxonomy): domain Eukaryota; kingdom Metazoa; phylum Chordata; class Aves; order Ciconiiformes; family Thinocoridae; genus Thinocorus; species Thinocorus orbignyianus. Next base: position 292,526 of record VXBW01004970.1, read on the forward strand.
GCCCCGTGCTAATGCACACACAGTTTCCAGTTTAGACCAGGTCTGCACCTGAACGGCTTAAAATGAGAGCAGAATGTAGCCAAAAAAAAAATCATATATTTGTCTTAAAGGTGCTACAAATGTAAATTAATTGAGCACCAAAAAAAAGCCTAGTGAAGACTCATTTTTGCATTCATATATTTTATTAATCGGTACCCGTCTAGCAGGGAAGAACTGTCAGAAAGCACATCAGTCAGCAAATCTGACATTGTGTCTCAGTGAATTACCAGGCTGATCTTATGCTGCAAATTTACTTCCATTATGGTAAACGAGAAACTCAACTCAAAAACAGTCATGGAATTAACGGCTGAAGAATCTTTCAAAACTCAGTAACATCACCTGCTCTGTAACAGCCCACAAGACGTGGTAGATACACTGCTCTGCATCCTCATGATGTCTGTGCCACAGTGATACTTTCCAGCTAAGACACATCATACTCTGTGACTTGTCACTCGTAACCAGAGGAGTTGCACCAATGCCTGCTAAACTGAAAGATCTCTATAAAATCACAAAAGAGCTGTATTTCCTCCTACAAGACCTAAGCGTGCTGGCTCTTCCATGCTTCCACCCTACAGCAGCCTACAAAGTTTGTCTTTGAACTCTGGATGTGAACTCGGATCCCAGCAGTCATATTTGTTAAAATAAACACTAAGTGGCCTGTGGCTGATTTACCACCAAAAAATCAGCAGGCACAGGAAAGTAGGAAGGTTGGTATTAAATTGAATCTGATTGCATTTCCCTGAGTTACCCAGAAGCATTTCACTCACATTAGCACTGCATTCAGGAGTCCACAAAAGGGAGAGTTAGAAACACAATTTTAAGAGATTTAAAATATTTATAGACTGTGGTTTCGTGATTACAATAAAACCTATTTCACTTTTGGGGCATTGCCATTGTTCAGGTCTTCAGCTTATGAGGAGTTTTCCATTATTAACAGGAGATGGGCAAGTAATTTAATGGCTGTTTTAAACACTGAGCAAATTGCTGAAGCGAGCCCATACAACTCTGGGAGGAATTTGTTCATGCTCTTCTAGATACAGTTTGACTCTTATCTCCAAAGACGACATGATTTCCTCCTTAGTCATCACTTATGGCTCTAAAGCTAAATTTGTGTAACTTCCTCAGAAATGGAGTAAAAGAACATAGAAGAAACAAATGCTGCAAGGGGTTCAAGCCTCTGCAGAGCTTTACAGCTCAGATTCCTCAGTGTACATTTTTCAACAGTGCAGCCCCTCAGAAGTTTTGACAAACTGGTGGGCACATTTTGAGAGAATCAGAGAGGAAAAACTAATTCATATCATCTTTGTACTGCTCTGTTACTAAGATTTTCTATTACTGTGATTTCTGCTAATTGTGACCCCAACATACATACATATATATGTAGATTTGCAGGGATTTGGCAGGGGGGAGCAGGCAGGAGGGGCTAGGGGGGTTTGAGTAAGACTTGTAAAGGTTCCTGGGATGTGATCAACTCTGCTCATAACCAGTGATATCTCAGGCTGTTCTGCAGAAAACTGGCCAAATTGCAGGATTTTGGCCTGCAATTTCCAGCACCAAATTAACCCTTCGATTTTGTATGAGAAGGGCTGCATCAAAAACAAATAGGTAGACCATTTACCTATCTGTGCAAAAAAAAAGACATTTTCTAATTAATTGTAATCATTATTATAGTAAGTGGAAATAGGGATGTCTTGTCTGGCACTGATTATTAACATCAGGAAATTACTGTTGGGGCTAGAAAGGAACTATTTTTCTAGTTCACTCTGGCTAAGACCAAGTGTAGTTTAGTGTAAACTACCAACTGGTTTTAAACTGCAAATACATTATAGTACAAACTGAATAACTCTCCTACAGACACAGCCATAAGCAGCTCCTGTTTCTTACAGCAGGTAGAGGTGCTGAGCCCCACTTTGTCAGATGCTTGTGATAACTATGGCTGACAAAGGCTGAATGTTTCCATTTACGGGGATTAAGCAAAATCATGGTTTTCATAAAAATTTGCTTCTGTTTTCTGAAGTGTTTATAAGGAAAGAGGCAGTATTTCAGAAATGCATATCAAATTCAACTGGTTTCCTCAGCAAAGAAGTACAGAACCTGTATATTTTTTATTTCTAAAATTACTTTAAAAAAATTTTAGATCGGAGCATATGAAATTACTTCATTTAATTTCAATCTAAAGGAAACCTCAAGATCTAAGCATTTCTGTAGTTCAAAAAAAACCAACCAAGCCAACAAAAAGCCCATTGCACCATCTGCTGGACACTTTTTAAACCAAGTTCTGAAAAAAACTCCTCCCCGCAGGTACAGGCTGCAGAAGCACTGTGTCAAAATGCAGTAACTATAAGCATTTAGAATCATTCTGAGAGTCCAGATTTCTGCTGAAGGTAGAAGTGGAGCTTGAGTTAACCAGTATCAAGGGTAATGCTTCTAAGTCCTTTCTGTTTTGATATGACAGCCTGGTAGAAAGAAGGATGAGCGAGCTCTCTGAACCACATTTAGGAAAGAAGATGACTGTAGGCCTTTTTTCTTTTTTTTTTTTTAAAGTGAAATAAAAAGCAATTGTCATACTTCCCACTACTGCATAAGTTTCCCCATCTCTTTGAGGGGTTTGCGCATGCAGCTCGTACCAGCTGACAATGTATTTAGTAGATGGCAGATGTAAACAAATTTTGTGTAAGTTTTAAAATATGAAATTGTTGAAGTCTAGGGGCTCAGGAAATCAGTTTTATAAGTCCACTGGCAGGTCTAGAAGAATATATAAACTTTTAGTATGACTGCATCACAAAAATTCCTGGGCCCTAAAAAAAATAATACTCAAGCCCTGCAGATAACTTGAATCCAGACAGATCCTGAATGTGAATCCTAAATGGGTTTTATGTCTATACAGTCTGTCTCCAGGAGTAAAACCACTACTGTCATAGAGATTACTTTGATTTTGTCAGATAAAAATTCAGCTGATTTCTAGTCCATATTTTAATGTTGGTTTTAACCAGTAAAATCCTACATGGCTAGAAACTCCCAGTCCTGACACGGTGATACACTTCATCAATCCAACTTTATTTGAAAAAGGACAGAAGGAAAGAAGGGCAGGAGGAGTAGGAGTATTATACTTTCACATTTAAATTTATCTGGCTGCTACATTTTGGTTAACCATTTGCTTCAGACACAACTTTTCAGCTGGCAGAAGCAATGATTGCACTTTGAATTCCATGACATCATGCCTATAGCCTGCTTGTTCATTTTATGCCTTTTCTGTCCCTGAATGCTTTCTCGGCAGGTCTGAAAAGACATGAAGAAAGTGCAATTACTGTATTCACAGGTTTTACATTTAAATTTGGGCCTTTGAGAATCAGGTATTAAAATTTAACACAATTAATAAGGATGAGGAACCTGCCTAAGAACTCCCAAAGACCACATCATAAAGACTGAATTTCCCTGTAAAACAGTTTAGGCATCACAGTGATTGATGCTACAAACAAAGCAGTGATGATTAGCACTTTTGGAATTTCATCCAGGATTTCTTATTTGTATTTGTGTTTCTTGTCCCTAACCCAATGGTGATTCAAACAAAGTCAGTTTCTGCTCAAGCACCCCATTATTCTCCTTCTAGGGAAGTCACAGTTTCATCAAAAACACTGGTATAAAACTCAATAGCTCTATATACTACTGGCCAAATAAATAAATGAACAGTGCTAAGTCATACCTTACACCATTTTTCAGTGACAGTAGTACCCGCAAGTTACATTTCCTTTGTTCTTGGTAAGAGGAGCTCTGAGCAGGGAGAAGACTGTCCTGCCTGGCAATCCCAGGCTATTCTAGAAGATGTCACTGAAAAGAATCTCTTCCAGCCCCAGCCTGTAATTTTATTCACCTACAATTCAGCCGACAGTTGCCCTGGATTCCTCCTCCTTGTTAGAGATTAAAATGGCTGAAGTCAAACATGAAATGCTATTCTATTTCAAAAATCTATTTGGGAATTCAAACCCAGGGATAACTGGACTCTGCAATAGCTCTTATGCCCTGCTGACACTTTAAAATCCTGTCCTCCCTCAAGTCTCAGCTGTAAAGCCAGCTTTAAAACATGTCTGTACTAATGCAGTTGACTGATTTCTGCTGAGTGTCTTTGCCCTCTCCTCCCCTCCTCCTTCAGTTGCAGCAAGTTCGTAGGCAGAGAAAGAGAAGTTAAAGTAAGAAACATGCAAGAAAAACTTAAATCTTAGCTCAGCCTGCCTCATGCAGACAAGGCAGGCATGAAAATCACCCTGAAAATTCAAGTTTCCATAATTTTTCAAGTGCCCCCTTGAGAAACTTCCTAGTAATCAAATTGCTCCTGGATCTGCTGGAGCTTATTAAGAAACACCTCTGTAAGCAGAAACAAGAAGAGCTCTCTGCCAACTGTTTTATCTCAGTGGAGAAATTGTTGGGTACGGGTCCTAATTGGCTTCTCCATAATCTAGTCCTGACACTGACTGCATATATGGGAGAGGTCTCCAGAGGCTGAAAGACTCCGCTGCTGTTGCAAGCACAAAGCAGCTTCTAGGGTTTACAAGACTGAGAGCACTCAGAAGGGATTTAGACATCCAACCAAAATTGAACAGCAACGAATCAGCAGTCAGTAAGTGCAGGACCTCTAGGAAATAAAAACTGGATAGAAATATGAGTGATTATCATTTCAAGCATCTTTTATGCTGAAACCCTTTATATATATATCGGAATACATGGGTACATCTTAGACACTAATATGATGCAGGTAGAAATCACAGCCAGACAGAATAAAATGCAAAGTAGGTTTGGCTGCTCTAAGCTGATGAAGCATCGGTTTGGCCTTATTAAGTAAGTACTCAGCTGGGAAGCCAGAGAACTGGGCTCCCCATTCCTGCTAATGATTTCATGCCCTAAAACAAAAATATTAAGTACACAATGTATTTCATTAGAGTAGACATCATCATGGATATGGGTTTAAAAAGCCCCACTTGATTCTCAGCAGGTAGCACTGTTGCTGGAAGACAAATTTAGAGCTAAGGATAATGGGGAAATACACAGAATTACAGTTCTACTGCAAATAACCACACCCCTAACTGCCCAGGAGAGACTGGAGTACCAAGCACTGCCCAGCTATCTGGAAAGAAAGATATTCATTTTCTCTCCCGTTTACTCTGGCAGCTTGCCAAGAGTTTGCAGGCAATTTCCACATGGATTTCCACATTTTCCAATCTTCCTTTGATTTCATATTTATATACACACACACACATATATATGTACCCAATCTCAGTGCATTCAGGAAGGTGTTTGGAGTGTGATCAGCACAGACCTGGAGGGGAGCCAGCTTCTAGAGGTTGCAATACATGCAGGAGACCCATGCTGTTTAAAGACGAAGGACGAAATTGATCTCCTTAATATAGGGCTGCATTTAGCTGTGATTCTCCGTTGGACCTTAATACATACATGATATACACACATATGTATGATACATATGTAAAATAAGCATGGTTTTAAATACAACTGGTATTCTCAGGTCTCATCAGCTGTTTTTTTCCAAAGGAAAAGTTATATTCAAAGGCATCCAAAGATCACTGAAATAATGAAAATATCTCAAAGTGGTTCCAGAAGGACATGTACCAAGTGCCTGACCCCTGTGAGGGAATGGCAAGTTTGGACGCTGTTTCATTGCCAAAGTATGTCCTTGCTGCACTCTTGACAGAGGGCCAACAGCCAGAGACATTGTTTGAACTATTTCAGTCATACTTTGGTTGTTTCTAACCTAGAGGAAGTGGAGCCATAAACACGCTATTACAATAAATAATCTACTATTTTCATGAGAGAATCTCTACACATAAATAGGCTGAAGAACGATGCCCACAGGAGGTCGCATCGCTAGAGCAACGCAGCTGATGCAATGCAATTTTCCACACATCAAATGGCAGCTCATTTTTTTTGCCAACTCACAGGCATTTGGTAAGACTCTTTATTCTATCTTGTGATATAAAGCCATTTCTAATCACTTACCCACTAAAGTATGGTAAAACAATCAATGCAATTAAGATTAAATATTGTGTGAAAAACAGTGTCTCAGACCTTTATATTATAGCTTAAGAACATCAAAGATAAAAAGCTAAAGAGTCTTCTCCAGAGGCCAAAAAATTCCCTTTTCTCATCCAACATAACAAAGAAATGAAATAAACCAACTGACTTTCTCCCAGAAATGGCTTCCCATACTGCCATTATTTAATCCTCAAGGTGACCTAATTTAGGCCGAAAGTACCGATAGATTACCAGGAGAAAGGAGTAAAAATAGCACAGAAATGGTATGTGCTGTTCTCCTGAGATTCGTGAACATGAAGGACAAGGACAGAATCTTGCTGCCAATTCAAAGGAAAAAAAAAATGAAAAAAGGAAAATAATAGTAGAATCTAACCCCCTTCTACTCTCCAAAGTATAAACTTCCACCCGCCCAAAAAGTCAGGTCTTGTGAACAGGTAAGCTTTGCTTTCTTTAACAGAAACTCTAGCAGGATTTTAAATGAAACTGTAGATTTAAGAAAGTGTTGTTTTCTATAGTTTTGCTGAAGCGTGGGAAGGAATTATGAATCATTTCAGAAAATTATTAGCACGGTCTGAATTCTTTGTATTTAGATCAGGAAACAAACATAATAGAAAATGCCCTGAAGTAATCCCTCCCCCAGAAACCCTTTCTGTTGAAGCTAACCGTTTTTTCCTCTTAGAACATCCAGCACAGTTTGAGTCTGCACATTTTAAATAGTGAGATGAGGGTGTGCATGTACAAGCTCTTCATATCATCCCAAGGAACACAACAGCCATAGTAGCAATCACTTATTGAAAGTCTCTTCTCTACTAGAATTGCTGATGTCAAGAAGTGGCAACAACTGTGATTTCATCAGTAATTTAACATCTGGTTTGTTTTAATTTCCAGAAGACTGCACTTCTTCTAGTAGCATAGAGGAGAAGACAGAATAGGAAACCCAAGAGAGACAGCAACTGGAAACATACCCTTTGTATTGCTCAAAGATATTTAGTAAGATATTTAGCAATCAAAGAATATATAGATATATATATATAATTTTATTATTTTTTTTCTGCTACACAGCCAAAGAAGAGATCAGAGTAGAAAGGCAATGCAATAAGGTCTGGTTTTCACTCTCATTTTTCACCAGCAGGAGGTTGCTTCACCCTCCTCTACACAATGAGCTCCAGGAAAGGCACATGGTGTTCTTGATCTCCAGCAGTGAAAGACAGTCCGTGTCATAAGGTAATGCTCCCACCAGCCACCCTAAATTATATAATGAGCATAGCAGAATTGGATGATGTCTATAGTACATTCATGCACGTGTTGAGGAGTTTGAGTGTGAGGAGTAGCCGTACATAAATCCCCCAGGGAAGGTTCAATGGAGAGTTACAGCCAAACACAGCCCCTCCCATAAGCAGCTGGGCTTTGTCCTTCGTCTTTAAACACCATGAGTCTCCTGACCATGTAGTAGGACCTTGGGAAACCAGCTCCCCTGTAAAACAGGACTCCGCTGATCACACTGCCAGCACTTTACTGAGCACCCTGCTATGCCCCACATCTAACAGTGTGTCACTGCTGGTGACAGTGCTCCAGTGCAGAAAAGGTACTGACAGATGGCAAGCTCCTGCCTATGTACAGTGCTCTGCCCACTCATCATTTGAACTTGATTTTAAAAGTGGAGACAAAAAAAAATAAATGAATGAATGCTTGTCATAGCTACAGCAACAAAACAGAGTCTACAATTGCAGAAAAATGTATGTACTTTCCTGCATATAATTGCACTGAAAAGCACTTTGTTTTTTGTGTTAAATATGGTAAAAGATTACAGGCTTTCATTTAGGCATATTAGAAAACTTACTTAGGCATACTGGAGAACCTAATGGAGAACATCCATTAAAGGAAAAGCCTGGAAGGAAATAGTAGGAAATTCCACCTTTGCTTTCTTTTTTGCAGTATTTTTACAAACTGGACAACAATCCTTTGAGAACATCCTGAAATCCAAAACCAGACATAACTTCCTTAAGGATTAAATCAGCCTTTACATAGGTACACACTGTTCACTCTGACCGCTTTTCATAAATATTTAGGAGGCTAAGAGCCTTTAGTGAGGGGGGTTAACTATGTTTAGACCAGATTTTGCAAAACAGAGTGCAAGTTCAGAGTAAAACCTATTCTGAGATCTAATTCTCCAGATAGCAGGTTTGATTCTCGTCTTATTTGCAGCAATTCCACAAAAGTCACTTTGCTCCACTGATTTGTGAAACAAGTTCAGAGACTTCAGGTTTTCAAATAGATGAATATGAATCCTGCACTCTGCCCTCATGTCAACACTGAGTGGAGGATTTCTCCACTAATCACAAGAAAGCTTGGTAAATTAAAGCAGATGAAAGGTATGCTACTAAGGAAATTATGTTTGCATCAGGCTTTTCATTTGTTTGTGGAATTTCACAGCTATCCAAATCACAGATATTTTTAATATAGGCAGATATATACATCAAGAGTAGGAAGTATGAGCCTCAAAGATGTGTTCACAGCTGGCACACACTGACACTTGCACCCTTCTGTGGTCCTTCTACCCTACTTGCTTAATTCATCAACACTGGCAGACAAATAAGCAGTGCACAAAATGGATCCCTTCCAAATTTCCACTTGTTTCAGAACACTACTGTTGATGAAGCCTAATCCAAATGACCGTTTAAAATTAAAATCTAAGTTGAGTGCAACAGATCAACCCCTGCATATTACAGGTAAAATACATCTATGTACCTTTCATCTTTTTATCATTATGTATCACTACAGTTTACCATAAAAAAAAACCCAAACAACACAACATGTATCATCAGCACACTCTTATGGGGAAAATGAAGTATATACTCAGGAGAGAGGCTGTAGTGAACAGTGCTGTTGTAGGTCAAGTTGGTACAGCTCCAGCTAGTGACCCTGCAAGGCTACGGTGCCACCAGGGGAAAGAGGGTGTGCAATCCCCTTCACAGGGCAGAGCTTTGGCTCATCTCTGATGGAGCAGTTCACATCAAAATGCAGGGCTAGGAGCTAGATCATGTCTGCTGTGGGGATGGCAACACTGCCTAAAGGGCAGTAACATCTCAAACTGCTACAGCTGTTCATTCAATGAGCATGAGCCTTAAATCTTTACACTCCACCTCCAGGATTAGTCCAGCTTTACCACTATATTGTCTAAGACAGGTTAATTCATCCATTTACATCTCCCCCTCATCGTCCCCCCCACTCCCAACCCCATCCCTTCTGTTCCTCTCATGCATTGTGATTTCAACCACTAGTGGAGGGTTGGTGGATCTCTCGGTCTGTTTCAGCCTCTAGCCCCTACCATAACAAAACAAAATTAAAAAAAAGAAATCTTAATGATAGCTATCATAAAAGCAAATATGCAGGCAGCAAAATGAGTGATTATCTCAATATGAGTATTTTTTTTATTGTTTTTCGCTTTTAAATAGAAAATTACTGCTTAGAAATTACAATAGCCACAACTGAAAATCAGAAAGCATACATATTTGCAATCTAGTTGTTAGGATTGCTCCTGAGAGTCAAGAGCCCTTAAATTCTCCTCACAGATTCTCTGTTTAGGTTGCCCCCTGACACCAGTGGATTTGCACCTTCCTGGGAGCAGGAACTGGCTTCTCAGCTGGTTTAGTTTTTTCAAACTGTTCCAAGAATTACCAAAAATTTAGAGTTTAACGCCTTCTTAGTCATTGCTCTATCACCCAACATGAAGTGTATCTACTTCTTTTATTTGCAGGTTTCTTTGCAGAAGGGAGGAAATTTGGTTAAAACCTAATCTACGCATGAATTTGTGCTCATTGGTATGTAGCTGAGTCCCTGAGTGTGATAAAGAAATAGCAGAGAGAGAACTTTGACCATGAATTTGTTATTTCATGGAGTAATATATACCCAATTACTTAGCAGTTGCAAAAGTTTATATTTTATTTTAACTGAAAGGGCAACAAAATCCAGAACAGCATCCTCAAAATATCACCATGGGTATTTGTTCTCTGAATCAGGAGGGGAGGAAAAAAAAATTCTATAGTGAATAACTCATTTTGAGCCAGGCAATATCTACTGTGTTTCTTTTTCCTTAAACACACAAACAAAAATAAATGGCCCCACTGGCCAGTAATTTTCCTCTTTTCTAAGGAACTCAGAGACTAATATGTCAGTTTCAGACAAAAGAGACTTGGGCTGCAGGCTTTTTCAACACAGAAAATTCCTTTGTTACTTCTGGGATTTTGTTAAGAGGGCAGTCTGCCTCCTTCTATTTCTCTTAATTTTGTTGTTCCAAAACAAGCAAACAAGCAAACAATTAGTTCAATGGACTACTACTGATTATAGTCTCTTTGGAAGGAGAGAAGCATGAGCTCTTCAGTGGAGAGTGATGGACCTGAAACCTTCGGTAAATACCAAAAAGGAAAGAGGAATTCTGTTACACCACCAACAGCCCTCTCCCAAGGCTCTTTTGCAGCTAATGTCTCTTCTTCAAAAAGGCTGACTAACACAAAAACTTGGTGGCAAATTTGTTCTTCACAGATAAGTATTTCTAACCACAATGAAACTAAACAGCAAAATGCCTTTTTGCTTCCACCACCATACCCACTTTTCAGTACTTTTTATGCTAATTTTAACCAGCTACCAAAAAGGTTTTCAAAGCTTTTTTTTTTTTTTTAAGCTTTCTTTGTTTGTTTTAAAAATTACTCTTGCTTGATTGCTGTGCTGCTTCAGAGCTCTCCTCTCCTGTTTGACAGAGGCCTGAGACTATATCCCAAGTGGTCACACTCTGCTGCACTCTTCAGGACCCCAACAAGTTCTTAGTTTTCCAGTGTGGCTGCAGATGCAGGCAGTGCCGTACCCCTTTTGAATGCTCTTTGGAAAACAACAACCTCAACTCTCAGATTTTATCCACTGTTTCTTAGTTCACAGGTTCCTCAGAACAACAGCAACCCATAGATCCAGCAATGAATAGCATTTTCACAGAACAGCAAGTATGACACACATTGCATCATGCCATCAAGAAGAGTAATTTTCTTAGACGAAACTGCTATAGATCCCTGATCCATCAATCTACCTTCCTATAAAATACTGGAAGACCTTCAGTCTGCCCAAGAAACAAGAAACACCCAAGTTCTTATTTATATATTTTGTCTGGAGAAAAAAGTAAACTATAACCACTGGATTTTGAATTTTTGGTTCTTGAAAAATCTAGGGAATAAGTTATACTATGAAGAAAAAAACCTCTATCATTTCAAAGCTTAAAACTGAGGAAGGTTACACCTTGTCCAGGGTGAGTTTATGCCAAATGTTGAAAGCTTTAAAATAAAATCTTGATAAAATAAAGTCTTTAAAAAAATACCATCTCACACCCACTCCTGTCCCATTCCTGTACAGCCTACTAGGAGGGTATGAACGGAAAGGAGTTCACTCAATCGTTGCACACAAAGTATTTACTAAGCAAATTAACACCACAAGCTCCTTGGCCTCTTTAGTTAATGGGAAAGCTACAGATGTTATAAAGTGAAAAAGAATGAGCTTAGTGCATCTGCTTGGTGACAGGTCACAGCAGATTCAATTTCAGTAATAGCAAGAGTATTTTAGACTGAGATTAAGAGGCTTTCATAGCCTTTATATTTGCAGCACAGAACATGGGGTGAATTGATTAATTTTCATCAAATAGTACATAGTACAGCGAACAAAAGAATAGATAACCTCAATTTTTAAACTGATTGTTTTTCCTGGCCTTATTATAAACTAATTACTCCTAACCTGGAAAAATCCTGAAATCATTTGATGTCAGACTTTAACAAGAATGCCTTACAGTACTCATCCATTTAAAAATTTAATAAAGTTTAATTGAAATCTGTCTGGCTATTTTCTGCACCCATGCTTTTGCAGAGGAAGCATTTGGATGTCTGTCCACGTGCATAATATGGGAAAATGAAATTTGAAAAGAATGGTTATAGGATTGCATCTACCATCATTCCAAATAAATTCCAAGTTTGCAGTAGTGATCCAAGAGAAGACTAAAGGCATTTCACCGTGGATACACTGAGAAGCTCAGCTTTGTTGCTTATAATGCAACAAAATTAGAATTTTACTTTATAAGAAAAGTGTAAGTTTTTGGTCTTCTCAAATGTGAATGCTTACAGCTGTCGGGCCCAGATACTCTGTTGGAACTTGATTCTTTTGTTTTCACAGGTCTTCAAGGGTACAGTGTTTGTAAAAACAGTAAGCACAGTATACATAAAGAACAGGTGAGTTCTGCAGCGCACAGTCCAGTCTTTGGTAACACTCAATATCTTTCATCCACTACCACAGAAAATGTTTATTTCATTACAAGGTCAAAGAAAAGCATCCTGAAGGTCATAAGCACTACGTTTCTGAAGTTCACGTATCCTGTCATTGGCAAACACAGCAGCTAAACAGTAATCACAGTGCAGTGCAATAACCAGGAACATTCAGAAGAGCCCAACTAAACCTATAATTCCTTCTCAAACAAAAGGAGGAAGAAGGCTGATTATTTTAGGATTCATAGCAAAAGCTGCTGAACTATTTCTGGAAATTCTGAAAAGGTGATTCAGACACAGAGTTACAGAGTTCTGTTAGCTCTCCCGGAAGTTACTCTGAATTTTACAGAACCAGATCTCAATACAAAGACCTAGAGCAAACGTTAAGGGACTTTTTTGCTCTGCTGTAAATAAATCCATCTCGTTCACTGGGCCCCTGCAGAGATGCTGAAACCAACCATGTTTAGTTCCTATTTCTAGTTTTCACAGTTCTCCCTACAGTTTTTTCACAAGCTTGTCACATTTTCAAGAAGCACATCAGAAGTAAGCCTTACTTATTTACGTTGTCATAATTCCATTCAATGCAATAGAACTGTCTTGAGTGGTATAGATTAAAATCTTCCAGTTTTATCTGGTCTGCTTTTCTATTATGCTTTATACTATACTATATTTATATTACAATATTATACTATTATCCTTAGGAAACCACATGTAAAAGCACATAGATAGGTTACTTTTTACAGCTTCTTTGATCCTTTTCTACCAAAGCAGAAAATTAACTCCTCTAAGAAACTGCATTCCTCTGTAATTTTTTTCAAGCCCACAATGCATACTTCCTCTTTCACCTGTAACAGCAAGAAACTCAGAGGGTAACCAATTTACTACTGCTAGTGCCATGCAGAATAATGACACAAACCCCAACCTGAGTGAATAGTTCTGCAAAGTCATCCCTACCAAATACACCTCAAAATGGAGCAAAGATGCCCTGACAGAAGTATTCAGACCAGGAGACAGAATAATGTATTGATTCATTATTGATTCATTTCAGAATTCTTTTTTTTTTCCCAAGACAAAATATTAAAACTACAACTATAAACATGTAAACACAGTTTTTCTTGTAGCTCTGACAACAGACTCTGCTCAGTCGGTTGCATTACCCTCTACTGTAATCTGCATGTTCTCTAATATGGGTGTCTTTTCACCTGTGCATTTATTACATTTCTGTCATAATCAAGCCATTTGGGGTTGAACTGGCAGTAGAGGTGCAATATGAAGTACATTGGTTTTCAAAGCCACGAAGACACCCCAAAAATAGTAGGGGAAAAAGGTAATAAGGTGTAAGATCTTGCTTCATTAGAAATAAAGAGTAGTAATGGCTGTTAATAGAAATGCCAAGTGAATTGACGTTTCATTAAAGCAAAAAATTCCAATCGCACAAAAGACTAATTTAGGTCTTAACACACCACATATTCATTGTTTACTACTACTGTAGATAAAGGCTAGAATACATCTACAGTCTAGTTGTCTGTATATATATTTATTAAACCTAAGGCAGCTACCTTGGCATGTCAATGTCCTTTAGAAAACAACTACAACTAAAATAATTATCCTATTTTAAAACAAAGTTACTTGAAAACCAAGAAGCATAATCAATAACATTCTTCATAGCGTACAGTCTCAACATAAAGACAAGTCAGTTTGGAAATTCAAGATTTTTACCTCTTGAATACTTTCCTAAATCAGAGACTTTGTTTAAAAAGTCAGGATTCTCAGTTTACCTACAATATATTTTAGCATTGCCTGAAAAACCCTGGAAAATTGCATAGTTGTTTCAGAAAAAGAAACCAAATTTAAGAAAGAAAAAAAGGTGTGGGATAGGATAAAAGATTATGTTACACTATTCTAATTCTACGTTACAGGCTAGCACAAGGAAATGCTGCAGGGCAGTATTTTAATAAGGTTAAAAATAATAAATAATAATAAAATAATAAAAACAAAGCTATAGCTTTCTTTGACGTGTTTTCCAAGCTGCTCAGTGCAGCCCATTCTTTGTTTATGAAGTAGGTCACCTTTTCCTGCAGTTTAATAAAGGTTTACAGGACAATTTACGGACTTCAATGAAAGCTTTATATCAGTAGCGTTTCCAATCGTGTCTAGAAACTTTCAGGACAGGAACACCCTTACAGAGCCATGACGAGACCTTTTGGTCTCATGGATTTATGTATTTGGTTGGTAAACTGTTAACACTATGCTACTATTATAGCAATCGGGAATGACATCACTGACTTTTGAAAAATAAACCATAGAGAAGAAAACCAAGTAAACCTCACAATGCTAGGAAGATATGGTATACAACAACATGCACCATAAACACAGAACATTTCAAATTATTTCCCCATATAGTCCATCATGCTTCTACTCTAGCTTTCAGGTTTCTTCTCGAAACAGAGTTTTGGATTAGGACTAGCCTTTCCACAAGAAATAGGCTCATAAAATAGCAACAATTAACATGAAAAGGGAAAGTACGACATTAAAATTTGCAGTCATCTCTCACACCTTGATAGCTGAGCTCTCAGTTTTCTAAGTCCTGCTTCCCCTCTAAAGGGATTTTCCCCCCTTGTCTACACATAAATTACACACATATAATATGTAATGATGCATATAAATTATAATGATTAAATATTTTTAGTTGCTCTATCTGCTTCAAAAAGACAGATAGTCTATAAAGTATGCATGCTCTCCCTCCATGCAAGCAAAGTAAACTCTTCTTTGGAGTTACCAGTGAACAACTTAGTTATATTGTCGAATGAGAGAATGGTAAGAATGTGAGAAAAATTGAGTAGGTTTGAGGCTGATTTCACCTGCACATAGCAAACAGGTATACATTAAAGTAGATGGAGAAAAGTTTGTTCAAGTAATCCTTTTTCATGCTTCAAATTTGCAAAAAAAATTACATATGTACATTACAGAGCTCTTTGCAGTCACACATACAGAACTGAGAGGTGGCTGCTTTTACAGAGAGACACACATACATTGTTCTTCACGATAAGGTTGCCTGTTAACCTACTTTAGGTCTCAGCTATTTATTTTATGTGCTTTCAGACTGTGGAATTACAACTGTCACACAGTGTGATTTTCTCTATATGTTTCCCAACTGAAGCTTCATACCAAATACTCTGGAAACAGATCCATTCAGTTACCCCCTGCCCTGTTTTACTGAACACTTTTGTGATGATGAATGTGTCCTGGATTTAGGTAGTTATTCAGAAAGCTATTTGCAAATATCTACTTACAGAGTCTGCAAATCTTATTTCCCCACAGACCATGGTCAGCAGTGTACCAGGACTCTAGAGGTCAAACCCTGATCACACAGGAGCAGTGTTTTACCAATTATTAGTTTCAATGGTGGCAGCATTTCTTGCTCTTTTTAAAAAACACAGCAAGAGTTTGAGAAAAGTGAATATTTCAGGAAATAAATATAGCTGGAACTGCTGAAAATTAACCCCCTTTTCTCTCTCTTTCCCTTCATTTCACAGTTGACATATTTTATGTACTGTAATGCTGCCCCCTTTACCCTATATCATGACTACTTTTGTCAAACAGTATTGTTATAACCACCTGGATTTATGTGGGGCATAACTTTGCTGGTAAGCACAAGAAAAAGTTGGTCTTCCAAGTGAGCTGAAAAAAATATTAACATTTTATTCCATCTTGATCTGTTGTAGAGCACAAATTATTGTTTTCAACCTCACAGGACACATTTTAGAGATATTACTTTATATTTTATGAAACACACCAAACACTTGTTTAAAGATCATTTTCATTACATCACAAATTAAGACCACCACTTTTCTAAATTGCTCATTGCTGACAAGAGCCACTTAAGATGCTACACGTGCTAATACATAGCCATGCACTCTGCAGGCATTTGGAAAAGAAAAGAAAAAAAAGGTGAAAATGCTTTTCAACTATAGAAGAAGCTGAGCTGCATGAATGGGAATAGCTTGTTTCCAAGAGCAGGGCAGTGCTCTAAATAAGAATACTGCCAGTCCACAAACACAGTGGGACAATTACATACTGCAGTGAAAGCTAGGAGTTCAAAGTTGGTATCAAGCTCTCAAGGACAACTGTAACTCTTCTGATGCAACTTTCTTAGTTTTAAAGCATATTCTGAAAAACTGACCTACAAGAGTTCTTGAAGCAGCTATTGGTACTGGAAATTTCTATCCATTTTTATTGTCTGCTGCTGCCAAGGAGTGCATCAACTCAAAATAAAAGTGCTGCACAGTATGTCCTTCAGCATAAGATCATCAATTGTTATTAGTAACAAGTACCTTTACTATCCACAGGAATTTTCTTTCTGATGCTTTTAAACTGAAGAGGGTTAACTTGCCAAACAGTGTCCTTGGTCTCTTTCTTTAAATTTTGATTCTTAAAGCTCACAGTGTTTTCAGCTGATGAGTATACAGTAACAGTTTTCATTTTCAGAACCAACATTAGTTTGTTGCACCATTGGTTGAAATCCAAGCATTTAGTCAAGCTTGTTTCCCTCACCGCCTGGCTTAGCACAGGTAATGAGAATGATGTCTTTCACGTTCATGCCAACTTGAATACATCAGATGCAAGAATAACAGAATCAGCACTATATCAAGATAGACAGCACTGCAGAAAATAATTCAATGCATTCTTACCCAGGCAGCATTCCAATTCCAAATGTTAAAACTAGTGAACCATCAAGAGCTAATGATAGAACAAAGTTGGCATCTACAGTCTAACCTTGATTAGCTTAAACTATTGCTGGATGCATTTTAAAAAGTATTACCTTGAGAACATATCCTGTTCCATACAGGTCAGATATTGTCATAACATTGCTTAAGTAGTCTTTGTCACCTTGCATTCAGATTGCAAAAAGAAAAAACAAAACCCACGCTTGAATTTCAACATAAACCATATTGCTTTGCAAATTTTCACTAAAGACTGCAATCGAATCTCTGCTTTGTGTACATTATTTTGCAAACATATTATTTTCACATCTGAAAACTGCAAAATAACATGAATGCATGTAAGCATTTACAAGTTTCACATTGTGTTACTACTACAGTTAGCACAGAAAGCACAAGTAATTAAAAATAGTTTTATCTATTTTCTTGTTTTAAAAAAATCGTATTTCCATCCAACGTACTTCTGATATTCACTGTCTTGTGCTATTCACAAGGCACTGATGCATAAGGCAAGCTCTAGGCTTCCTGCTAAGCCAATACTTAAGTCAACACTATCTAAACACATCTTCTGGATGGAATATATGCTTGAATAATTTGCTAAATGGGGATATCATAAGAACTTATATATTCCTACCTTGAACTATGACCCTTATCCTCAGACTGGCTGAACTGATCATTGCCAAGAATCAGTATTACCCAGGACTGTTGTAAGGCTCTTCTACAGTATATGCTTAAACAAGAAATAAAGAAATTTTTTAACAATATTCAACAATTTATTTCAATAATATTAAAGTACAAAATACCCCGAAGATTTTATTTATTGAGAACATATTCAAAGAAAATCCTCAATAAAATTCCATAGCAAGACACAAGAACCATTTAATACATTTTAATAACATTTTAATACATTTTAATAACATCTAAGACATTTTAATAACCAATAACATTCAGTAGAGATAACTGAAACAGTGCTGAGTGGTCAGTTTGCTGTCTCCCCATGACAACCTTCCTTGGGAATCGTAACATCCCACTGCCACTTTCCTCTCTTTTTTTGTAACTTTTTTCTCTTCCATTTAATTTGGTTCTTTTGCTCGAAGTTCTCTTAGGACACGAAGCAGGGCATAAACACCTATATGTGAATGAATGGCAATTTTATACTATAGATAGATACGGAATATATATATTTATATACTATAAAAGACATAAAAGGTTACTTCCCTTACCTATATGATTCATTTTCCATTACATAGGGCAGTAGGCAACTGGGATAAATTGAATTTGTGTACTCAACTGCCCACATAGGACACGGCTTGACACAGAATTCGTGAACCAACATCAGATAATCTATCTATTGTTCTGCTTCAGGGGTTTTTATTTGTTTTTATTTACTGTATCACCCTTACCCAAGGAATGATCCTGTTGAAAATACTCAGTCCATTGAAGAATTAGGTTCCAGGTGCACTCATGGTGATACAGAAGCCAGGAAAGATCTTACACTACAAATGAATGATGAAAGAAAATACAAATCCAAATGACATCACTAAACTAATCACACTATAAAGGGGTAAATGAACACATGGTTAGAATTACTAAACTGCATTCTGTAAAAAGTTAGTTTGTTTCAACAGAAGAGCAGTTATCCTTACTACCACTCCCAGGCCAATCTATTTCCAATTCTTTTTTTTTTTTTTTCTTTTTAATATAATGTGAGAGTTTCAGTTTGATTCAATTACTTATCTCTTCTAAGTTATAATTCAAAATCTATCTAATATCACTGCTATTAATAGGAAATAAATCTTGAAGTCAACACAGTACATTTCAATGAATTAGGCTTTTTCGAAGTCACTATCAGACACAAAGTGACATCTTTTTCTTGTTTGTAATTCTTGTAGGTAGAAGAAAGACTAACATGTCTGACCAGAAAATGCCAAGGGGAAAACATGCAAGCGAAGGCACTCTCCCAAACAGCACTGCTGCCTCAAGACCTAGTGCTCTTCTCATATTTCACGAAGTTCTTCCTCATCCTGGGAACCTTCTGCAAAGATCTTTGTTCAAAACCAAGCTACCAGCAGGGAAGACCACACAAAATCTAGCAAAAATCCTAGGTGAAGCAGCCACTTTTGACATCCCAATTAGATACATTTGGATCAATACCTAAGACAGTTTCTTGTATCGCTTCAAAACGCTGGGTCATGAGCTCATTATTTTTGCAATTATCTCTGCCAACTTTCAAATCCATGTGGCCTCTCCAGGGGTAAAGGCCTGCAAAGCCTGTGATATCCACGCACACTTTGCTTTTGTACAGGCTATACAGAAGATACATTCTTTGCTACTGCCAAAATCCTAAGTTTAAGCTTGTACCCCTTATTCCTGGGAAGAAAATACGTACAGTGCTTCATGCAAGTTATTAAAAACTGAATAAATAAAAAGGAGAAATGGAAAAATTGATATATCGCTTCTATTTGTCACTGAAATATCAATGCACCGAAACATTCCTACCCAACTCATGCCTGCAAAAAATTGCTAAATCTTTTGTGCAAATATTGGGTCATACGTCAGGTTTGTTTATCAGCTTGGGCATTTAAATCACAATCTCTTGGGAGGTAAAAAAAGCAATCTTTCTTTCCCCTCACTTCCAGAAGCTGCACTATGCAGCTAATACTTCAAGATATGGGAGCATTTTTCCCTCTCTCCTTTATGCAACTCAAGATTTCTTTGTTCTCTTTTATTGTTTCTGTGTAAGAGTAGGACTTAACCTTCATTTGCTACTGCTCTGTGACACACCAGCTCCCCTTTGCTATTTCTGTTCTCTTCTTTGCTATTATTCCACAAAACCAGCTGCATTGCAGTGAAAACACTTGTGTACAGATCTTGATTTTTAGTTGATAAGAGGTGTTATGTTTTTTTAGAGATGACAAGGTAGAATGTAGCATGAGGGCATTATTTCTACCCCTCTCTACACGCTTGGCTCCCTGTTTGCAAACACAGAGCAAGAACAAAAACAGGGGGAAGAGGAGTGCAGGTATTTCTATCTCTGAATGTTTATGCAGCAAAAGAGAAGGTACACTAATACAGCCTTAACCACAGTTTTCTAGCAGGAGATACCCAACACTGAGTTATCTTCAAAACAATACACTAGTTCCTTACTGACATTAGCACAAAGTGATGAATTCTATTGCAATGCTAAACTCTGGTCTACATGTGTTCTGCTGCTCCAGGTCTACAGTGTAACCCTAGGATCAGTCAATCTCTCAGTCATCGATTTCCTTATCTATAAAACAGAGCCCCCAATTTCCATCAATCTCACATTTCCAGGTTGTATGTTCTGCAGAGCAGCACCTACTTCTTGTAAAGTGCTTACAAAAGGTACTATGACAAGAATAGGAGTCTAAAACCAGTACAAGGGCACAGGTCTTAGAACAAATAGTTTGTGTTCCAGAAGGTCCCAGACATGCATGCAGGATTTGAGACATTCAAGTTAATCAGAAGGTTCTGAGTATTTCTGCTAAGGAAAATCTTCAGCAAACAAAAGAGGGGATCCCTGGATTCTAGACAGACTTTCTCCAGCAAGACACAAGATCTGTTTCACATAATAGGGAAACTCCAGAAGCAAAGTCTTTTATGGTAACCTAAAGCATCTAGGCCATCATCTTTTATACAATTTGCTATTCCCATAATTTTTCTCCCCACATCATAAAGACCATGCAACATTTTCCCTGACTAGAATCTCAGCAGTTAAAATATATAAAAGAATTCACTGGTTTGTCATACGAATTGCCAGGTATTGGTGTCTCTTTATACTGAGAAAGGCTTTTCCTGCTGTGCCAAGGTCAACCTCAGATATAATGAGAACAGATGTGATCAGTGAATATCTGAATGCTGACACAACACAAAAGGAAAAGTCTTCATGTGCCTTTTGAAGTACCCTTAAGAAATGGATAGAGGCAGTGCAATGGTGGGCTTCATTTTCCATTGCAGAGCATTTATTTGTATTCCACAGAAAGCAAAACTATTTATTCTGAACTTGACAATGCAATAAATTGGGAAGAAAACAGTTGGATAAAAGCAATGGATAGGATAGAAAATTGTGATGAAGAGGGAATCATGATCAGCCATTCACAATAATAGCATACAGGTTATTAACAAATTCTCTTCTGTTTTGCAACTATTTGAAGGAAAATATCACAGAATCACAGAATCACCTAGGTTGGAACCTATGGGGGGGGAAACAAAAAAAAAAAAAAAAAAAAACAAAAAAAAAAAAAAAAAAAAAAAAAA
>VXBW01004971.1:0-33285 GCA_013400375.1 Thinocorus orbignyianus
AAAAATAATTAAAAAAAAGTTTTTTAAAAAGGGAGGAAAAAAAGTATACAGTATATACAAAANAAAATTATATCAAGCTCCCAGGATGACGATCACATCACCAGCAGGCATTGAGAAAAGTCCCAGACTGGACTTTGTGATTGACAGGAGCTGGATTCTAGATCTGGAGTAAGGAATGCTCAGATCGGGATCAAGGGCAGACAAACAGACAGGGTCCTCCTTGGATGTCAGCCATGGAAAAAAGATAATTGATTCTTTGATCCCTCAGCTTTTATAATGAGCATGATGTGGATGGGATGGAATACACCAGCTGGTCGTTTTGGGTCACCTGTCCTGTCCGCTCCTCCCTACAGGTGTGACCCCACTACACTTTTCCACTCCAACTCTCCAAAGGGGCAAATAACGAAATTTCCTGATCTTGGTTGCTATAGTAATAAGAAAGGGCCTCTCTACACCATTCCTTGGTATAATCAGGTCTAATCACTGTGAAAGTGAACAGTTTTGTGGAAAACGTGCTATTAATTTCATAGTTAAGTTAGTTAGAAGAGGCCCAGCTAAAAAAAGTAAAATTACAAAATAGAAAATTGGCTCATTTTACCTCAAACCAGGACAGTAACCGTTGATTTTCAAGAACAGCTCTCAGTTCCTCCTCATCTGCTCTTCTCAAAGCTTGTTGAGGAAGTGCTGCTCCCATGGTGGATGTTGAGCTGCCGTTTATACCAATTGCAATATTGATGCCCAGGGGTGCAAGGACCTCTGTGGAGTAATTTTGCAGGCTGCCTATAGGGCTTTACAGACAGCAAGTACACTGTTGCTGGTATTCTAGAAACCCGTGCTCTGTTTTTTTAACATGTTTTGGGTTTTTTTTTAACAATTTCTCTCTTTATGGACTCATCTCTGGGAAGTAGAAGAGCAATGACATAAATTAGGTACCTTTTTCAGAAAGCTTTGGAGTTCTACTTTTCAAGTTGAATCTGCCTAGAGATTTTAATGAGTCTCTGCACGGAAAATCAACCATGGTTCAGACACATACTGCACCCCAAAACAAATCAATTTATTTTAAATTGAAGGCTATTTTAGAGGACTTTTTTCCTTGAAGAGTGAAAAGTAAATACATGCTTCAATTTAAATTAATTTTAAATATTTTACTTTGCTTTAAGGAGAGCAAGAGATAACAGAGTGTGCATACCCATAATGAAGTGCAGTTCGAAATTACTGTTGTTTCAGTGTACAACAGTGCTCAGAGAAAGCTAAAAATCCAATGCAAACAACACAAAAACATTAAAGTGTGATAACCACATGATTTCTGGGCAGAGGGTAAGGACTCACTGGAGAAGCTGTTAAGTGTCCTGGTACAGCAAAGGATGTTTGAAAGCAAGTGCTTTTTTCTTAACCAAACAAAATATTTCAAAAGCAGAAAACCCCTTTAAATTCCTCCATGAAATGAAAGTCTCTTCAAGGGTAGTTTGGCAGAATTAAACTAATAATTTGTCAGATTTGAGCAGTGTCTGATCTCTGAATAGCATGCATACCGTTTTATGCCTGAAGGACAAGCAGAGCCACGTGACTCCTGCAAATGGGTAGATGTCCTCAGAGCAAGCTTAGAGCAGCAGGTAAAATCATGCTGTATCTGCCTCAAAACAGGCCAGGCAACAGGGAGCCATCCGCTGTCACATACTGAATTCAAAATTATCCTCCTACCACAGGTATAATTTCAATCTTCTTTTCTACCTAGGAAAGTGTCCTCCCCCTGCTTTTTTTTTTTAAATCTTGTGGATAATCTTTTGCTGGAGTTTAAGGATCCCTCGTGAAACTCATTTTTATCATGCTGCAGTACCTGTTCCCTGGAAAGTTACTCCTCACACTGCCAAGGACACAAGTTTCCTTTTCAACTTCAGTCCAGTCCTTGGCCCTGTGTCTATCCTCTCCTGTCAATGACACTCTCACCTTCTGTGATTGCCATGCTCAGAGCAGATGGTACCAGAGCAAACTATTTCTCCATGTACTGTAGCCATTCACAAACCCTGAAATAGAGGCTACTAGTAACATGAAGAGCTGGGAACAAGACTCTGATGTGCACCTTGTTTCTGAGCCCTGGCAGGGAGCTATTATTTTGTTAAAACAGAACTATGCCGCCTTTCTGCCCCTGCACATTCTCACTGTTTAACTGTGAGAAAATGATTTATTACCTAAATGAAAATAAGGATGGGTTTCGTCTTTGTCCTTCTATTTTTGGTTCAGAACAACACACAGAGCTGGAGGGAGGTGAGCAGAAAAAACTTGAGAAATAATGTTGCTATTAAAAAAATATTTTAAGTGTCTTTCTTCCCAAAAACTAATCACTCGAAAAGTATTTAGTGAAAAAGTGGGCTTGAAATGACCTGAGTTAAAACCAGGTCATATTAGGGAGAAGACATTAATAAAAGAACATTTGAGGAGTTAGGAGATTGCAGCCATCATAGGTTGTGTTTTAAGGATTAAAAGAAACTTAACTTGACTGTCAAATCTTCAACATTTAAATTTGCAGGTTCTGGCACCTGAGAGAGCAATCACATGCCAAGTGCCTCAACTCCTGGAAGAAGGGAGGAGTGGGGTAATTCAGAGTTGGATCCAAAACAGCTGAACTGCAAGTAGGGAGAGCTGCAAGGGAGGGGATGAAGAAAAAGCACTTCAGTCGTGGGTAAGTACCCCATCATCTTGGTTTGGACCTTCACCCAGGGTTGGTCCCGTTTCAAAGGAAATTACTTCCTTTGTCCAGCTGGAGTCCACAGACTGAAGGAAATAACTGAAAACTGTTTTTTTTCTTCTTCTTTTGGTGATGAGAGATGGAATAGGGTTTGCTGCTCTGATTGAGGAGGGTGGCAGCAGCAGATGTATGCAGGTGTGAGCCTCAGTGCTTTGGGAATTCAAGCTTAAGGATAGCATAGTTCTCTTTAGGTTGAAGTGGTAGCTCATGTCTGGCTTTGAATTGCAGTTTTGGACTGAGAGGCAAATGCTCTCTGTAACTCCTGCTCACAATGCTATATCTTTGATTTTGTCCAGCTCTATATCACTCAGTTCTCATAGATTCAAGACGAAGAGGACAGGGGTTCTTCCTAGGCAGTTTTTTCTGTCATTTATTTATATTGGTTACTCTTCTCTTGGTGAACTATTACTATTACTACCTAGATAAAAAGTGCAGAGTGAAAGACTCATTGAGATTGATGTTTTCAAGAGTACTGGATCATAAATAATAATGTATGTATGTGTTTAACTTGTCTGCAGTGGC
Organism: Thinocorus orbignyianus; assembly: GCA_013400375.1. NCBI lineage: Eukaryota > Metazoa > Chordata > Aves > Ciconiiformes > Thinocoridae > Thinocorus > Thinocorus orbignyianus. The sequence continues at coordinate 3,269 of VXBW01004971.1, forward strand.
TGGTTAGAAAAATAGTTGGTTTCTGAAATGCTGTGAACCTAAACATTTTTCAGCATGCTACCATAAAAAAGGGTGAAATGGAGCTTTAAAAAGTCAACGAAATTATTTTCTCCTAAATAATTTCTCTTTGTGTGAACTCCTGAATATAATTATTTATTAACTGATTTCCTTTATATTGTATGTTCCATTGCAGCCCTGCAAGTCTCATAAGTAGAACTGTGATTCGTTTAGTGGCAGATTGTAAAATATACAGGTACCAATATGTTTATATTAATCTAATAAAACTCTATAACATGTAGTGGGTGGGTGTCCTAAATATAAAGATAACAAAAATAAGAAACATGTATACAAATTAAAAATTTAGAAATATTTGAATTGTCATCCCTGGAAAGTCAGTGCTTAACTGAGGAACATATAAACCAATTAACGGGTATGTGAATGAGTGACATTGTCACACTGACATGTTGTTGAAGACATGAGGAACGCATTATGATATATACTCACTCCGCTTAGGAACTTGCACAAATTAATGAATTAATTTACACATTACTTGTAGAAGAAGCTGCAGGCATTTATGTAGGTAAAATGGATATATCTACACACACAGCAGAATATAAATAGTTATTATTCAGTATTTGTTAATATTTTTTTTAACTTCTCAAAACTGAGACGTCTTGATAGCCAAAGCTGTGAATGAGAACTCTGAAAATCTGTAGTGCTGTAAAGTCTGTGCATTTTCTTATGTCCCCTGCTTGGGTTACCAAAAGACAATTTTTCTGAGGTGCCAGCTTGCTGTGGTATTTTTCATACCTTGACTGCATGGGTACCCTTGTGTATCTATGCATTTCATAGATATAATGTGGAAATCGAATTTTCTGAAAATGTAGTCCAAGGTCTCGTCTTCAAAAATACAGGTGCTTATTACCTAGAGCCACTCATGAGTCAATACTAATACATTTTTGCTTTATAAGGTTCAGAAGCTTGGAGGGAAAACAGTGCGAAGAGTATGTGAATAATGTCAACAGGACAACTTGTTTCAGTATTTATGTTGTATGCAAGCTACCTCTGTTCTGAGGACTTCTTTCCCTTATCCATAACTATAACTCAGTTACAACACGATTGTGTCTACTCTTACAGACATCCGTTTTGTGTTCATGGATTTTTTTAGGGAGATTTAGCAGTAGCTAGTGACCTTCCTTTCACATCCTCTTTATCTTCTCAGTCACAATTCCAGACCCCTGACAGACACTGAGTGAGAGTTATCTGCAATGTCTATATACAAGCTGTAGTACAGTTTGATCAAGATATTATTATTATTAGTGCAAACTTGCTGTTGAGTCCCTGCTTTGGCGATGCAAAAATATCCATGGATGTAGAGCAGGAATGCTAAATTCTTTATGCTACTTCAGTAATGGGGAGGGGTGAAGGAAGCATGGACGGCATTTTTGTTATCGAACCAAGATATAAAGGTAGTGGTTTTCTGTGCTGTTGTGTTCCTGTCAGGGATGAACTGATGGGGTATCCCAGTGTTGTCATGAGTCTGTGTCTGCTGTCCCTTGAGAAAAGCCACCGCTGTGGGGCCTGGTGAGGCTAGAATGGGGTAATGGTGGACCTCGGAAAACTCAAGAACTCCTCAAGAACTTCCCTACATACTCCTGGCAGCCCTGACTAGTTGATGCTTGGAGGCTTTGGATTCAGAAGTTTAAGCGCACTCATTTGTTCCCGACTTGTGCCCACAAAGAGGTCACCATTGCTGTGACTTGAGCTCTTTTCACACCCAAGCCCAGATTAAATTGCTGATTTATTAGATTACTTGAAAAGCAAGATACACGATTCAGGACCTTCCAAGTCCTTAGAAACGATTAGAGATAAGCTCAGTTATCATTCACTTGGGTTGATGAGGTCCAGTGATGAATGATGATTTCTAAATACTCTTTTATTTCAATGAGTCTGGCTGTTTTCCATTTGTAGATGAAGGGCAGTAGTGAAGACGTTTTTGTGTCTGCTATTTCTGCAGCATATGTTTCCAAGAGCTTCTTTCTATGCATGTGGTGAATAAAACTTCTTTTGGCAAAATGTATTTCCTCCATTCAAATGTGATTTGAGGGCACTTTTAAAATTTCATTGAATTTTTCTAGTTATAAGAAGTCAAACAACAGCATACACTTTACCTTCCATATCAAAATCCATTTAAATTCCCTTACGGGATACCAGTTTATGAGTAATTTTTCCATTTAACTCTTGTAATGTAATAATCTACAAAGAAAAGTTCTTCCATTCTTGTTACAGCTAGGAACAGGTTTGAAAACTAGAATATCAAGTTCACATAGTATCTGTGAATTAATTCAATGAAGTTTTGAGCTAGATGTCAATCTTTTAACGTTGGTTTATTTAATGTGCTTGAATATATGCACATTAATAGTCATATTTTTGTCACATAATTCTTCATTACTACATTTTGCTTTTAGCAGGGGGCTTGGAAATGGGTTATCTTTAAGGTCCCTTCCAACTCTGACCATTCTATGATTCTATACTCAGTTTCTACTTGTGTATTCCTTCTGGAAGCTATTCTCCTTCTAATTTTCAGAGAATTTCGGAGCTGGCAGAACACACTATGCTGACAGTGTTTGAGACTGCAGTCATCTACACAAGCAAGACTACACACAGCAGCAGAGCAAATTTTAGGTGAAGATTTGTCAGCTCCAGTTTCATCTGAGTGTCACACAGTCCCATTAAAAGTTATAAATATGGGACAGAATCTGCTCCTTCTTTCACATTACTGTGACTGTTATTCCTGAATTATTCTCTTTGCCCTGGTAATCCTCTCCGCTTCCAGAATATATGAAGTACTACCCAGCACAGGAAATAGTTGCAGGACTTAGTTGCCTTGTGCAAAAGACCAGACTTAAATGTATTTATACACCAAATGATTCAGACAGAAACCACTTGGGCAGTCATCATAGCTCTGAGTCCAGAGACCTAAAAAAATTGCACTAAGGCCATTCCTAAACCAATCACTAATCATACTGGACTTCAAGACCACTCATCTAAGTATATTATCCCCCTCTATTTTTCCCTTAGCATAATCTGAGGATGCTGGCACAGATCTTCAGCTCCTCTTCCCTTTCTAAAACGTCCCAGGGATAGTGAAATAAGTGAAACAAACCACAAGGAAAATTGCACAGCAAATTTCCTGTTTTAGTTCCTAAACATATTTACCATTTTATTTTCTCCTACATATTAACATTTTCCAGAGTAACTATACTTAAACAAATAATAATAATAAAAAAGTTTGTAGGTATTCTTCAAATTATAGTGAGTTTTGAAATGGGTAACTTTTGCTGTTCATGTTTGCATTCCAACTTTTTTTTTTCTCTGTGTATGTTGCTATACCACAGAAAACATTTAGGTAAATTTAGATCATAAAAAACTAATATGGTCCATTTATGGGTCAAATAGTGTTTTCAGATGTTTTTTTGAATTTCTTCAGTGGTTTTTCAAAATCATAGGATCATAGAAATACAGAATGGTTAAGGTTGAGAGAGACCTTAAAAATCACTTCCAACCCTCCTGCAATGGGCAGGGGATCCTCCCACCAGAACAGATTACTCAAAGCTGCAGCCAGCATGGTCTTGAACACCTCCAGGGATGAGGCATCCACAACTTCTCTGGACAACCTGTTACAATGTCTCACCATCCTCACAGTAAAGAATTTCTTTCTCCCCTCTTTCAGTTTAAAACCATTACCCCTCATGCTATCACTACACTCCCTGATAAAAAGTCCCTCTTCTCCAGGCTGAACAGCCCCACATCTCTCATCCTGTCTTCATAGGATGGGTACTCCATCCTTGTGATCATCTTCATGACCCTCCACTGGACCTGTTCCAACAGCTCCATGTCCTTCTTGTGTTGAGGACTCCAGAGCTGCACACAGTACTGCAGGTGGGGTTTCAAGAGAGCAGAGTAGGAGGGAAGAATCACCTCAGTCCACCTGCTGGCTATGCTTCTTTTGATGCATCCCAGGATGTGGTTGGCTTTCTGGGCTGCCAGCATGCATTGCTGGCTCATGTTGATTGACATCCATGAACACTCCCAAGTCCTTCTCCTCAGGGCTGCTCTCCAGTCCATTCTCCACCAAATCTGCATTTGTGCTTGGGATGCGCCAGGTGCAGGAGTTTTGACTTGGCTTGGTTGAACTTTATGAGGTTTGCACGAGCCTAACTATCGAGCCTGTCCAGATCCCTCTGGACAGCAAATTATATTTGGTTGACGTAGAATAATGCCTGTAGCAGAGAGTAGAATAAGATAGTCTCTCTCCCCTTAGATAATGTATATACATCTTCTGAAATTAATATGAAAAGGAAGACTTATTTTTAGATCCAAAGCAACAAAATCCTGATAACTAACATTTCACATTGAATGCAATCGTAAGACTTTCCAGTCTCAGAGGTACTAAATAACAACTTCATGTTATAGTGAACTATGATAAAAATCAGGCTTTTAAATTTCATCTTCAATTTTCTTTCCTTTTTTTTTTTTTTCTTTTTGTAAGAGGATTTTGTGGTTATTGTTTCTAAATTCTATTTCTGAGGTTAGATGCAGCTCATCTTGCATTTCATAGTTTGGAAGTTCTTAGATTATTTGTTTCCTTAAAGATTGATCTAGCAAGAGAAAATGCTACTTTCTCATTGAGATTTGTACCCTATACATGTTAACTGATTATGTAGTTGAACTCTATGACCTATTTATCTTGCTGAAAGAAACAGAAATGACTGTCACAAGCTGCAGAATATATGCAGGACTGCACAATGCTCAGTCCCTGCTGTCTTTTGAACAGTGATATATTTTAGCATCTAATATTTATGTTCATTTCAAGTTGTATTCTCATTTTTCATCGGTGATGTCCTTGGTGATGATAGAAATTAGGTATATCATGCCTTCCTTTAACGGACATCCAGGCTTGGAGATAAAACAGGGAGAGGAAAAGTCATCCAGAGGCATGGGCTCCAAATTGATATGTCAGGAAACTATATCCATGAATTTCCTGTTGAAGTATAGTAATCCATAATCCTCTCTTGTTTTATACACTTATAAATTACAATCTTTCATGGTATGTCATTTAACTATACAAGTCTTTGTATCAAAACCGGCGTTTCAAGCCGAGGCTGGAATGATCAGTATGGTGGAGGTCACCCTGGAAAAAACAAAATGGATAGCAGTCTCAACAAGCAAAGACTTCCATCAGACACAGGCACGGATGTGGCTGCTACAAGTCTATGGAAAGTCCTCATGGTGGCATTTGTTCCTCTTACATGGGACGAGGCCGACAGTGCTGTCACTCACTGTGCTGCACAGGTTGTGTGTTTATGCTGTGTCTCACTTTTTTTCCCTGAGATGGCCTCCCTCTAGACTGCTGCAGTTTAAATCTTAGCAGTCAGGTGCTATTTTTCCTGCGTCTAGGCTGTCAGCCTGGATCTTTATAAAACCTCCAGCAGGCCCTTTTCTCCTCCCCGCTTCCAGACGGGAGGTATTTTAAGTAAGCCAAGGTTCAGTATGTGACAGGAAACAGATGAAATAATAAAGCATCCTTCCATGCCACATGAAGTTGTGGTAGAGGTGTGGTGAAGGAAAGAGTAATTACCAGGGGGGGAAAAAAAAAGTTCTGCATTGCCTAATCTTTTTCTTCAACGTTCAACTTGCTAAGAAAAATCACCGAAATTACACTATAGCTGCAACATTTTTGCATGACTGGCCCTAATTATCTGACACTTACTTGGTGAAAATGACAAAATCGATTAAATATATATGAAAACGTTTTGCAAGATACAGATAATAACCTTGCCCTTTAGACCTGTGGTTGCAGAAATAATGATTTGGGGCTTGCTAAACATTTCACTCATGTTTCAAACTTCTGCAAGCTGTTTTTTTTCTGTGAAGGAGCTTGTGAGTTTCAGTAGTGTCTCCACATCTCATTACAGGGAAGGAAAACAGTCAGTCAGGCACAAAGTGTATAATCTAAAGCTGTTTAAAGAGAAGGTGAATGGGGGAGTGAGCTGAGTGACTGATAAAAATTCCAGGACTTCCAAATAAATTGACAGAAACGCAGGCTTGCAGTTTGAAGACAACTGTGTTATTCAGAGTCTTCTGGAGTTCAAAACTTAAACCTGACACCGTTTCCTGCTGTGGCCTTCAACAACTTGCCTAATTTCTTCTTTTTCCTCATGTCTAGATAGGGAAGCTAATGCTTATTTACAGGAGTCATGCTACTCTCAAGTCATTTACCAAAGACTCTCTACACTGAATGCAGGTCTCAAGGATAATCTTTAATTTACAGAATACTAACATGATAGCTCTCAGGAGATCACACACGTTTCACGGAAGAATCGCATATCATAACCACCACCACCAGCCCCAAAAGAGGGGGCTTCTTGATGAACAAAGCCACTGAATGAAATTTTTGCACCAGTTTTCTTGTTGTCTTCCCCCCTCCTCCCTCACTTCATCCCTTGAGGAATTCAGTAACTTGGATGATTTCAGTCCATACCCCTAAAAGTTACATTAGCTCCGTGAGAAGGATGCAGTCTAGGTGCAATGTAGATGCAGGCACAAGCTGCAAAGCTGATAAAACCAAGAATATTTTAAGCCAGCTTTGCTGCTAAAGGACACTTCATACTGAAAGCTGTGCAATAAGTCTCCAGTCTTTGTTCAAGCTGTGTTGCTAGTTATTTTCTCTTCTTTTCCCTCAGCTATGCTGGATGCATAAGGGTCATTTTGGAAGCAAAAATTTCCAGTATGTATGCTGTAACTGCTGTATCTGGGGAAGACTGGCACGTTCTTGCATTTCAATACATTAAAAGTATGTTGTTTACCCCTTCCAACACCGAGTAGTAGAAAAGTCCACAGCTGACCCTGCCTGGTCTACAGGACTGTATAGTTTATCGTAAGCACCTTCAACTCTGTCTAGGCACTCTAAATCATGGTAGTTGGAGAGAACTGATACAGGGCCTGTCAGTGGTGCTTCTTACAAACTGGCTGTTTTTGCAAAACCATCACCATAGAAATTTGAAGACAGAAAAACAGACAAGAAACTAGAAAAATGCTATTAGTAGCATTTTTCTGCAAGGGAATGGTGGGGGTGTGCATAGCACTGGGGAGAAAACCACACAGCCAGGTGTTTGATACAGTGCTTGAATAAGACACAATTTACATTGGAATTGACAACATTTTCTCTGTTGTAGAGAAAAGTTCAGACTTGTGCTGTCAGGATGTCTGGCAGAATCTGTGTAAGGGTAAGGGGGCTTGTTGTGGAAGCAGCATGGGTTTGGGGGTGCTGGTGGGTTATTAAGATGTGGAGGGAAAGCAGGAATCCTGCTGGGAGGCCGGTTAGAGTCCCGGGCAGTTGCTGTACTGAAGTACAGATTGGACGTGATTGACTGCAGGCTTATTTTTCCAAATTCATGGCACACTGTGTCATGGTGTACACTTCTTTGTGTACACCTCAGCTACCTCTGCTCCTGAAAAACCCAGGCAGAAAGGAGTATTGCAGCACTTTGTGACTGCTGTAGCATCTTCTGTTGCTTCCCAGCTGCTTCATGGAGGAGGAAGAGCTCTTGGACACTGCCCTGCCCTGCAAGCAGAGGCTCTGAGGAGGAGTGAGTTCAGCCAGGTGCCAGTGCAAAGATCAGGCCTTGAAATTTTGTCACGTAAGGGTAAAATACTACCTGTAGCACTCTCCTTTTGCATTGCAAATGGGTCAGCTGGAAGGAGTGCCTTTCCAGGCCCCCAGGGAAAACTGGAGTGAAAGATTCTGTCTTCTGCAAAGGTGAACCAGAGTATAGGCTGAAAGCCAGATTTGAAAATAAAATAGGCAGTGGTTTACGGCATGCCCTTCAGAAAAATGAAGGCGAGATGTGCAAGAGATGCAGAGCACCTGTCTCTTTAGTGAGAACTGTTATACTGTGCGTTACATCTCTGATGGAAGAAAACGGCAGTCCAGGTGACACATCTGACCATCTTCATCTTTACATCTTAGTTTTTTTCAGATAGTTTTCAGATCACATTTTATTTCTGCATAATAGGACCAACTAATTGTATTCTCTAAATTCAGCCAAACAAGTTCTCACTCAACATTAAATCTTGATGCCAGGAGAGTTTAAGTTATGATTATTATGCCTGTGTTTAGAGACTGTATTCTGAAATAAGTGATCTAAAGAAAATACTGGAAAACCTTGTACGTGGCATCAGCTATCAACTCTGAAGTAACGTATTATGTCTACTTTTCCCTGACAGAGACCTTCTCCCTCAGTATGCTGTCTTTTTGTTGCTGTCCCCTTCTGTTTGACAAAATCAGGAAGTTTTATGTCTAAAGAGAAAATTCTGTGACAGGACTTTTTGCTGCTTCCTCTCTTTTGCATTAGGGAAATAATTAAGCATTGATGAATATTTCTCTTACAACATTTCCTGAAGTGGTGGCATATTTTCCAAATAAATCTAGCTGTCCTCGTAGTATCTGCAGTGGCATTTGACAGGAAGGTTAAACTTGATAAAGTTCTTCTGAAACTTTCACATGGAAGTCCACTTTGTCATCAAGTAAGCAAAATAAAACTTGCATTGCTTTAGTATGAAATCTGAGTCAGCCTTCGGTAACACAGTGACACCACAAGACTGTTCTGGCTACTCTCTGAAGCAGTCCCAGCAATGCCAAATGCAGTGTAACCTGTTAATCTTATAGAAAACGTATTTGACTTTGCACATGGATCTCAATCTGTGTTCTATTAAAATGTCAATATAACAATAATTTTATAATAAATAATAATAATTTATTAATAATAATGTCAAATCGTTAGAATAGTTAATTAATCAGTAGAAGGTAATTATCAGAGATTGAACAAATCAATAAGGAAAAGGCCTTTGGGGCAAAGAGAGAAAGGAGGAGAATGAAGACTGGGAATTGAAATAAAAGGAAGACAAAACAGACAAAGAAGGCACAAGAAGGCGGCAAGCAAGGTGCAGCTTTGGAGACATATGTGGCAAGGTGGAGGCAGGAAAATCAGAGGTGTTGAAAGAATAAAGAATAGAAAAGGTACGAGGAGACTTAATAATGCTAATACAACATGGAAAGGAGAAAAAACTGTCTAATATGAAATAAGGCCTAAAAGAAATCCTGATATCTAAGTGTATCAGTGATAACAAAGAATCATAAGAAAAATAAAATATTGAAGAGTGGTGCAGGAAGTAAGAGAATAAAAAAAAACACAGAAGCACTACGGGGGGGTTGAAAGATTTTTTTTTTATGTCTTCCTCCTTGTTACACCTCATCATTAACAGGAGTAGTGTTTTATCTTATTTATAGCATCAATATACTGCTGCTGTAAAATCTTCTCCAACACTATATCAGCAGCAGCAGCAACTGCACGTAAATTCGAAAGCTTCAGCAGATTAGTGCAAGATAAAGCCACAATCAGCCATTACTTTTTTGCATTTCCACTGATGCTGATCCCTTGGACTTCAGCGATTCAGTGCTCCTCTACTGAGAGGCTTTTGAGCCTCTCCAACACCTTCGTTGGACAAATGTGCAGAGCAGGCAACCAGAATTACAAGATGCCTGTTATGGTAATGACTGATTAGGAGGAGGAGACGAAAGCAGACAGATAGGGAACTCACATTTGTGGTTCAGTGCTAGAAATAATGGGATTGATACTATAAATTAAAAAATAACAATGAAAGAGGACCATAGCTAATACAGGAAAGAGGAAAGGATAGAAGGGGGGGGTGGGACCACTGTGAATAATGGGAAGAAGGTATGAATGCAGAAAATAGATACTATATGTAAATGAGCTTTTTGAAATAAGAACCAGGATTAAGATAAATACTGCCATACACTGATGTCAGTTTTGACAGTAATAGTGATTAGTGTGAGTTGATAATTGATGATGAGGAACTACAGCCAGAGCCGAAACTGTCTGCACCAAAGCCCTATGACACTATTACTTAACTCAATTAGTTCAAATTACAAAGATGTAGCTGAATAAGCAATATGATGAACTCTGACTCACATAAGCATTTCACTCTGGGAAGGCAATTCAGAATCTACTAACTAGAATCTAATAGGCAGCAGGAGCACATGCACAATTTATGACTTTCATTTAAAGGGGACTGCTTACTACAAAATAGCTACTTTAAAAATGAGAGTACTTAAGTCTGTTTTAACACCTTTCTGGCCACTAAAGAGAAAAATCTGTGTTAAATCAAAATCATATTTCCAAGCTGCAAAACTTGTGTTCTTCACTATTAATTTGTACAAAAATAGGTGCAGCATCATTGATAAGGACAACTCCTTATATCAGAAAGCTATCATTAACTTTGTTTCAAACATCAGCTGAGCTGTGGTTCAAAAGAGGTACTATCAGAAGCATAAATGATATTTCTGAGTGCATGTGGCTTCATTTAACCACTCACCATGGGTACCTGGTTCAACCTTCATGCTACATTGGGCCAGGAGGGGTTTCTTCTGACTCTCATAGCTGCTACCTTGAGCAGAGTCAGGTCAACTGAGTCTAGCAGCGAAACCATTAACATGTCTGTGAGAGCTTTCTCTGAAAGAGTCTTAAAAATTTAAGCCAGGGGAAAAACTGTTATACTCCTGAAAAGCTCAGTGCTTACAACTACTACCTTATATTCACAAGCTATAGAAATCACCTTTCTTAAACAGGATTAATTCTTCTCATCACCCCATCATTGCATGTATCCAATCTGAGAAAGTCATCACTTCTCAGTCATCAAGGAATACACACCCCTCTTATTTTCTCTCCAAATTCTTGTCTGTATTTTCCAGGGCTTGGGGAATCTTGGATTGGGCAGAAAGAGCATTGCTGAGTTGTGGGGTTTTGGCCTTGAGCTCTTCTGTCATTGACTATTTCCCAAACTTTCTCTCGCAGTGCCTTTTGTGTATGCTACAAGAAGATATTTTTGGGTTTAATAATGTAATAAACTGAGCCTTGAGCTTTCACAAACATATCTGTTGAGCAGTACACAATACTGAGAGAGAACCAGATTATCTTCAAACACATGCGAGACGTAGCACTCCCCAGGCATACGATCACATTGATCCCATTGATTGACGGTACAGACTACTGTAGTTTGGTAAGTGCAAGTAGATGGCATTAGAGCACATAGTGTTTTCTGCAGCTCACTTTCTCCTTGTTTTCCACTCATTCTTGTGCTTAAAAATGTAATCCCTGCTTTGAATACATACCTGAAATGATGGCAGCATAAGCTTTTTTGTTTTCAAGGATGAAATACCAATATTGTTTAAAAAAAAATCACCCACCACACACAAAGAAACCAATGTCACGAGTGTGCTTCTTCTCAATTCATAACTTCTCTCCAAGGTCTCTTTCTTATAGCAATTGCAGCTGATGTGGCTTTATCTCATTTTGAAGTACCTGCTCAGAAAGCATTCTCAGTGTAGTCATTCGGCCGTGCTGTCAGCTTAGCAACAGACCGGGTTAAAAAAGCCTAGGAAGCTTTTGTGAAATATAACACAATATGTGGTTCAAATCTAGGTTCAGGACAGAAACATTTCTGGAGCTGGGCATATCGTCATATGTAATGATTCAAACCTAAACTACAAATAATTTCCATTGTCAGAAATTACTATCAAAACCTACAAAAATTGATTTTGAGGTATATATCTCAATTGCTATCCTGAGGTCTCTTTGCTCAGCTGGTTTTGGGAACATCTGGGGGTCTGAGGAGGGACTCACTTCTGTGCTTTACTACTCTTCAGGTGCCTGGATTTGCTTCTCAGCATTGTCTCAGCAGTCCGAACCAGACCCTGACTCTCAGCACCAAGTGTGTCTCCAAGTGAGTTACTTTCCAGGCTTTACCTTTGTCCCTGTGGAGCTCGTTCCAGTAGGTAGGACCCCAGTGTGCCTGCTGGATTGGCTTAGTTGTGTTAGTAGACTTCAAAGGGTTAGTAGCTCCCAATGGGAGCCAGGGATTACCAAATCAGGGAAATGGAGACCTGTGTCCAATGTGTTCCCTGAACAAGGAGTTTAGACACCTATGTGTGTCATATCCTAAGACTCTGACCTTGACATTAAAATGTTCTAAATGGCATCTGTAAGACACCTTCCATCACTGATGGGAAAAGTGCGCTGTTGTGCAAAGGTTGCAGAATCTCTGCAGAGAAAAAGGTCTGCTCACAGCCTGCTGCGGCTAACCCGGGAGGGAGGAAGGAGGTCTGGGATATGCACTGCTGTGATCAACTGCTCCAGTGGCTCAAAAAGCTCAGAAGACCTCATGCATTTTTCAGTGTGGACTACCCTTGTTTTGCAGGTGATGAATTACATATCCTTTTGCAGCTATGACACTCTCTTTAATTGTTTTTCCTCAAATTAGCTCAGAGCTCTGAGAAACCCTGGCATTCAGCGAGACAACCCAGTGGGAGTGTGGGATTTTCCTGCCCTTGCAATAGTGCATAAATAAAATCTCTTTTCTATGATGTTTATGAATAGGTAGACAGCTGCTCACCTGTAGCCTGTCAGAGTAGACTGAGTCACTTCTGTGAGACTATGTGCATTTACATCAGCTGAGAATCTGGCCTGAAGTATTACTAAATTATGTATTTCACTTTTATAAACAGCCATGTCCTGCTGAGATGATGTGCCTGATTCACGGGGCCTGGTTTGCCACAGAGGGCAGTTGATGGGCAAGATAACTAGTATTCACATCATTAAAACACAATTAGACAGAAGGAAGCCAGAGATTCACTCACGATTCTTCCTCTCCATTTTGTGCTTCACCACACACAGGTGATTCCTGTGGACAGCTGCACACACACAAGGATGTTACCTCCTGGCTGCTTTGCCATGCCTTCTCCAAGAAGAGGAGCAGCTGAAAAGCAGATTGCCTTCCTGAAACCACAGCATTCTGTCAGCGGGGAAAAAACAAACTGAACAAAAGGTCTGCTTGGATATAACACCATTGTAGTCCAGCACAATGTATATACAGACCAATTTTTCATTAACTTTTTAAGATAACTGGTCCAGATAAAAAGCAAGCAATAAGTGATCTAGCAAGACCTATGTGGTTATTTATGGATTTCTGTTCATTGTTATACCAAGGCTTTTCTTGCAGGTATTTGTGATTTGTCTGTTCACAGTAGAAACACTAAAGCTGCATTTGTAAAGAAGGAAGTTAAAACAATACTAAATCTGACATGTGTACCACCTCTGTTAGGTGAAAAAAAAGAAGAAGAGAAAAAATAAGAAAAAAAGTCTTCATGTGCAAAAAAAGAAAAAAAGAGGTTTTATTTTGGCATGATACCTGAGGTCAGACCCTGCCTTGTAGGACCAAAGAAAGATGTCTCAAAAAATGTCCTTCCTCTCTCTCCTTTTCAACAGTGGAGGAAGTTCCCACATCTGGCAGTTTTAGGCATGCTTTTACCGTGGTGGCGCGCAGTAACTACAAACTGATCATTTAACTTGATCAAGAATATTTCAGAGGATTGAAGTTACTGTGGTCTGTAACTTCTTAAGTGTTCTCCCACCTATTTTTTTCTTTTTATAAAGAGATTGGCCAGCCCGGCTGAGACCACATAGCAATGACAAAACAGGAACTTGAGTTTCTTAGGTGCTCAGGTAAAGGAAAAAAAATAAGGATTTTGGAACAAAATATATTTGTTATAATTTCAAATAAAGGTTCTCCTAATTTTTGCAATTTTTAGCTTGTGGAAAGGCCTTGAGGTGCTGTATTTGATGATCCACCCCACCCTCAGTAGACCTCTGGGTCTGAACCTGAGCATCTAGTCATGTTCCTGCTACATGCCCAAGTTTGCTGCCTGGGCTTTGCACTGTACTGGGAACTCCACGCACATCAAAGTGGTTTCTGCCTGCAACATGTTTGGCAGGGCCAGGCAGGGTAGGAAGCGTGCTGCACGTTGCCTTGGGGTTTACAGGAATTACATGCCCCGATGAGGAGCTGCAAGCACCAGCAAGTCATGCCAGTCCAGGCAGGTGGCTTTTGGGGAAAACATCCTTGGCAGTAGTGGCTTTCTTAGTAGCCTTGGAGGGGACACAGCTGGGCAGGAGGGATTTCTCCTGCTTCAGCAGCTGCCACCAGCCATGGTCTCCTCCCCTGGGCACTCTGTGGGTGGTGGCTGCACCATGGTCTAGCATGACCCAGCCTGGCCTGACAGAGCAGGCCCTGCACAGTGCAGTAGAGGCAGAAGACAGGGTCCCTCTGAGGGTCTTCGCTGCAGCCCCTTGCCCTCCTGCTGGGGCAGGCCAGTGGGAAGAGGGGCCCAGGTGCAGCCCTAGTCTTCCCTTTCGGGCAGCTTGCTCCTGCTCACGGCAGCTTGAGCTGGCAGCTTGCTGCCTTGGTCTGCCCTGCAATGCCCTTCCACGTGCTGATGGATGTGCTTGAGCACTCTGACAGCAAGTAATGCTCCAAATGCCAGTGGTAGATCGCTGGGTCCTTTGTCCTCGCAGTAGAGAATCCCCTGATATTCCTGACCCTCACCCTTAAATTTCCCTTCTCCCTCAACCATTCCTATTTCCCCCAGGCCATTCAAGGCAGCTCTGTGTGATATGCACCCTGGCATGCAAGTGGTGCTGTACCGTGAGCCTCTGTCCCCCTGGTAAACTTGCATAAACCACTCAGGAAGATGCATAAGCAGCAGCTCAGCGTCAGAGCTGTGAAAGGTGTCTGTGCAGCAAGAGCCATGCAGGTGGTACTGGTGGCAACAGCTCAGGAAGGAGTGTAAAAGAAGACAAATGTGTAACTTGGGGATTCCCTGAGCAAGAATTTAGCATCTTTTGTGTTATATCTCTCGATGGACTACTTTGTTTTGGTTTGGGTTTTATTATTACTCTTTAAACCATTGTGGATAACGGTGTTTTCTGTTCCTGTGACAGCCTGTAGAAGTGCATGCCATGCTGGTTATGCAGAATGAGAAGCAGCATCTGTCCCTATGTGCTTACCTGCTAAATTAATTTTGATGCAACCAGTCATTGTATTAAATTTATTCATGAATCTCTAATCCCCACATATACACCTCACAATTCTTGGTGTCTTTTACACCTTTATCATAAGCTTCAAAGTTGGATTTTCCTAGACTGAGGGGTTCTGTCAGTTCCTCATATGGTTCCGAGTCTTTCACCATCTTTATTGCTCTCTGGTATTGGTTTAATGCCTCTGCATGTTGCTACTGTTGCAACAGTAATGGGGAGTCAGGCTCACCACCTACAAGCTGTATCAAAGCAGGCAATGGTCTCTAGTTCCTTTTCCTGTTGTAACAACTCATAACCTTCCCACCCCCCACCACCCCCCCGGTGGTATTCCCTAGAGCCATCAAACAGCAAGATCTCTTTCCTAGATGGTTAGCTGTCAGATCTGAGCCCATTTTTGTGCACATAGAGTTAAAATTGTTTTTTCCTCACGTATGCTACTATGCCTTTACCTCCATTCAGTGTCTCCAGCCCCTTCATCTGCCAGTCAATGCCAAAGGTCTTTCTGTACCTGTACACAGCTGCTTTCCTTTTTACTACCTTGGGCAAGTGAATAGCATCAGTTGCCTTTGTCACCTCAGTGTTTGTGCAGTTTTCCAAACCACCTCTGAGTTATGTAGCATAACTCATCTTTCTTCAGTAGTTTTATGCAAAAAAAAAGTTTGATGCACTGAGTGAAACTGCTGTCAGCAGAGTTTTGTTACTGACTTAAATGGTGTTAGGACTGAAAACATTAGGCTTAGGTTTTTCTAGCACTTCCCTTATTTGTTTTTTAAAAATATAGAAATTAATGTAAAATTTAATTCTTTCCCTTCTTTCTTTTTTCTTTTTTCCTTAGCTAAAATGTCTTAAACAAGCATGAATTATGTTTAAGAGAATGTAACGCACTAGGAGCCTTTGTCCTGATTAACAGATATTGTTTTCTTGGGCTATGCTGCCTTGCACTATGTTATTGTCAATAGCTTGCAAAATAACCTTTAAGACAGCTAAAGTTTCATTTATCGCAGTTAGACAGTAGCAAACATGAGCGAAAGTACTGGAGAATTATCTAGCAGAAATATACAGTCATTTCAACTATGTGAACTGAACTTACCAAGGTTTGAAAGTTTCTCTTTGTAATAACACTTGGCACTTATATAGTGTCTTGCATCTTCAACACAGAGTGCAAACATTCACTAGTTAATCTGACACCCCATAGGTAACCTGGAGTTGCTATTCTTATTTTACATGTGAGATATTAATTCAATGTTCCGTCTCTGATCACCTACAGAGCTCCTTGCAGAGGCAAAAGCTAAAGACACTGAACTAACTTTTTTTTTTCTCCACACTACCAGTTTTCAATATTGTCAGAGTCTGAATTCTATTGCTCCCTCTCACTTCATCACAAGTTGTAAATAAAGATTTTTGCCCGTTCGGCTACTTTTGGAAAGTTTAGTTTCTATTTCTTTGGAAATAAGTAGGAAGTATGAAACTGTATACGTAATGCAAAGAAATTTCAGGAGCTTCATCTATGTGGTATGTAATATTCTGTGAAAATGTAATTTTTTAAAAATTCAGAAAGTTCATAATGATCCATTTAGAAATACAGCTGCATGTAGCTGATCGCTTGATCCCTCCTTTATGCCCATTTTGGCAAGAACCATAAATTCCCAAATCTGCCTTCCCTTTTTAATAAGTAATAACTTTGATTAAAATTAGTTTCAAGGCTTTTCCAGGGCAAGTTTCCCAATCTTCATTCCACTTAATCTAATATTAACTGTTTCTATATAACTTTCCTGCTCATTTATGATTTAAAGTGCCCACAGTATATCTTCAGAGTAAGACCTCTTAATATGAATCAATGTTGTATACATTTTAAAGCTGTGATTTTAATGCTCCTTTAGACATTGCTAGATTCATGCTTTCTGGCGAAGAGATAGCATATCCTAGTGATGCAGAGGAAGACAAAGTAGGAATAATTAATAATTATTGCCCATAGACCCTGAATCCAGAGAGAAAAGTGTTGAGGAAGAAGATTTAGCAGGGGTAGTCATTTGTAATGTGATCTCTTTCTTTTCCAAATGGAAGATGGCCAGCATCTTAAGTGGCACACCATATATCATTTAAGGATCAACAAGATTATTTTGTTAGGAGCAATGAACAGCAATACATGCTTCCTGACTCACAAAATGTGCACATGGGCTCAGATTTCCAGAGGTGATTTGTCAGTCAAGGAGGTTTACTCAGAGGACACATAACCTTAATCTTCAGGATGAGTTTATGGACTCTGTCAGTGCAGGCTGCTTTCATTATCATGCACAGCTCCACACACCTGATGTGTGGAGAGCAAGGATAGGTCTCCAAATACCTCACTGGCCCATTCTGTCCTGTCTGTTCTGCAGCCTAATCACGAGCTTCCCATTTCTCCAGAAAGTCGAAACATGTAGCTGTCAAAATTGTGGTTTCCCTGTTACACAAAATATGTCATGTGTTAGGATCTGATACTTAGTTTTGCATATAATTGTTTTTCAAGCTGGTTTTTCTTTGTTTTATTTCTTGTCATCCTAATGACCATGATGGTTACAGATAACTGCATATTCTTCATGGTGCTGGTACTGGTGGTAGAGAGGTGACCTGACAGAGATGCCATTCTCCACCCTTCTCATCCCAACTGGTGGCAAGTTTGTCTCCCATTTGGTGACTGGTGTTTGCCTTGTGGTGTTCAGTATTTGCCTTGCAATCTTTAAATGAGTCAGCAAGCTCTTCTCAGGTGCCCAGCTGCTTCTGATGAAACAAGCACATTTGTGATGGGTGGCAATGGCTGGTAAAATTTCCCTTTCTGTCCTGTGGAGTACTTCTCAGTCCCAGATGTTTACCTCTTAATAGGCACTTCTGGGTCATGGCTATTGTATGATGCAGGAGCTGTCAGGAGGAATTCCAGGTAGAAATGAGGCAGACATTTCTAACTAGTCAGTCAATTTGAAGTTTTCACATTAATTTTGTTCTCTAGTTTGTGTTTTCTTGGTCACACACACACTCAATGTAACTATTCACTATACCATTACTGTGATCTTAAACTGCTCTTTGTCAAAGGTAGAATAGAAATATATATGCTTCAAATTTTGTATAGCAGGTGATTTAGGTGTTCTGAATACTTGCAAACATTTCAACAGAATCTCATTTCTATGGGATTTATATGTGCTATTTTTCACGGAGTTGAGGGAAAGACCCCAATTTCAGGAGAGCTGCCCACAGCATTTTCCATACAGCTTTTATATTGTTGACTGTTGTAGCACTGATGTGGCTGTGAGAGTAGGATGTTACTCAAGATTATGTAATTATTCAGAAACTGTCACAATTCCAGACAAACCAAGTCACTGCTTAGTGCTGCTGGACTGTTGCAGGTTGAGAAGTGTTTAAAGCTCAGACCAGATGTGCAGCGTAGTTTAAAGAAAGTGGCTTTAGTTGTAGTTGAAGACACCTGAAGCCTGCTTGCTAGCAGAAGGCTGGGCTATGATTTGAGACCTGCTAATACATTCTCACTGGGAAGATATTCAAGATGTAAATGAAGTGACACTTAGCTATGTAAATGAGACTGATTATTGATAAATTAGAATCAGCATGTAATGGGGAGTCAGTGGCTGAACACTTTGGCTGGGTGATGGACTGTACTATTTGGGCACCTTCTTTCTAAGAAACAATCCTTATGCATGTGCTCTGTAAGTAGCATCTTATTCATACACCTAAATATATGGAAGTCAACTGTCTTTGAGTGTCTGATTCCTGCCAAGCATAAAGCCAGGATTGACAGGGTATGTAGAAATGGAAAATGTTGTTATAGGAAGTGAAAGATGGTAAAGCTGCTAAGCTGGTAGACTCCTGGGATTTTACATTCTTCCTGAGAGATTTTTAGAATTCATGAGCTACTGAGAAGGAGCTAATTTTAGGTCTCTCAAAAGTTTCCTGAAAGTCAGATTATGCCCTTTTACAGTACAGCTATTCTACCTTTAGGGTCAGTGATATCCTCCTTTTGCCTGTCCCTTGCACATGTATGAAATACTGAGGTGGAAGGTACATTTTGTAAAGAAGGCTGCCTATCATTCAACTCTTTTCTAAGTGACAGGATGAGGGGCAATGGGCACAAGCTGGAACATAGGAAGTTCCATTCAAATATGAGAAAAAACTTGTTTACAGTAAGGGTGACCGAGCACTGGAACAGGTTGCCAGGGAGGTTGTAGAGTCCCCTTCTCTGGAGATTTTCAAGACCTGCCTGGATGCAGTCCTGTGTGATGTGCTCTAGGCAATCCTGCTTTAGCCTAGGAGTCGGACTAGAGATCTGGAGATTCTTTCCAGCTCTGACAATTTCGTGATTCCACAATTCTTGGTTGACCATGTATGTATGTATGTATATTTCTCTAAGTTGTTGCTCAAAACCATATACAACCTGATAAAAATGGACCAGGAAGGACAACACCACCACCCCCCCTCCTCTCTTTTGTTTTTTGTTTGTTTGTTTTTTTCATGAGCTTCTGTTTAAAAAACGTTAAATGAATGCAGTACAGACTTCTTAGTGTCTGATAAGAAGTCAACCGTGAATTCACTTCAGTAAAGTTTTAGTGATGAATTGCACTATTGTACAAAACAATATTTAAAATCAGAACCACATGTGCATTATTTGGATGCAAAAACTGCTTCTTTTGCTATACAAGCTACTGCCATCTGGAAGTTCTGCACAATTTTTAAAGTCAGATGCATTAATAAAATGGCTAAATATCTTTAAAATCTAGCCACATACTTAGGAATTTAATATGAGTTCCGAATTGTCTTCTAATATTTTAGACTTGCTAATGCTAAGAATAGTTGATGTTCAGAGGACAGTTTGTAACGTATCTTGCTTGCATGAAAGAACAAACATCTTTTTCCTCCCTGTCTTCGGAAATCTATTTTGTACTTCTAAAATGAACTGATGTGCCTTATCTTCCTGGAGCATACACAGAACCTACAAATTCAACAGTGTCTTTTCTGGTGAGACAGGAGCTTATTATTTGCACAAGAGTTTAAAAACTTTGACCTGTAGCTTTCAACCTGCAACTTAACAGCTCTCTTTTGCTGCAAGACCAGGGTATTTGGTTCCTTCCCACTGACCGTAAGAGTTGAAAGCTTGGTCCTGCTTTCTTTGTGTCACTTCAGATCCATGTCAGACTTCAAATCAAGCTTCATGGCCAGTACAGCCAAAAGAGGCTTTTCATCACGACAGCAGAGGAAAAAATAGTGCTCCAATGAGATCAAAACTTTAAAAAGCCTCCCTGTGTGGTGTGAGCAGAGTAGCTAAGCAATCCTGACCAGATCTCTGACATTGCAGTCCATTAATCTCAGCAAATGTTTTCTTGCTGACAAGATGCACCTTTGCTTCTCTGCGTGTTGCTACTTAATGCGGGCATTAATTACCTCTACTTTATATCTGGGCACTCGAAGGAATAAAAGATCTACTGCATACTTCTGCACTGTTCTTATTAGTGTCATCTCAGTGCTATTGATCGTTCTGCTGTCAGTCTTCTGTAACCTTTGATTCCACCTGTCTGGGCTATAACAGATTGATAAACCGAAATTAAAAGCACCATAAGCACACAGTCTTAGAGTCTGAGAGACCTGAGAGTGATAAGTTCTTCATCCTCCCTAGCCTTCTGCAAGACTGGGTCCCAAAAGACTGGCTGTGACATCCATAAATGCAGCAGAATCAAATATTCAAACATAATCTGACCATTGCTAAAGATGGCATAGTTTTGGAAGTAATTAAGAATCTCTATTGGACTAGTGGCATCGTTACCTTTTATTTCCATGGGAACTTTTTAATGGATAAGAATCCAGATTGACTGGCTGACAGGGGCAGCAGTCTGTTACAGTAATTCATCAGCAGTCTTGCTCTTGGCACTTGCACACGTTTTTTGAGCATTTACAGAAAAATTATTTTAGCAAAAATGTAATCTGAGGCTGAAGAATGTAGCAGATTTTGGTGGCTATAGACTAACATTTTTTCCAAGGTTAACTGTGCTGTGATCAAAGAGAACCTGATTACTTTTTGCTTATTCAGCATAGACTGCAAAAAGAAATCAGGTAATTCTGTGACCAGTCCCCGTTTCTGGCCCGATACCTGCTTGCAGAGAGTAGAATAGTCTGCAAGGAAAAGAAAAAATGGCCTCACAAAAACTGCAGGTATCTTATGTGAACCACACATGTTTTCTGGCTTACAGCTTCTGTGAAAACTCAACAGCTGATATTGGCATGATGTCTAAAAGTTTAATTTCTCTGAAAACTTTAAAATCCAAAATTTGGACTTGTCTCCTATGATTGACATTAGACTTCTCTGTTACGTTTATTAGCAAAAGGCTGGAAAGCGTACACAGGGAGCATTCACACTTTAAGTGCTGGCTCAACACTTATCATACCTTTAGTCTCCTGATGTAATGTTCTGCATTTTTCTAAGAAAACTAGATCTTTTCCTTTTTCTTTTTTTTTTATTTTTTTTTCCCCTACATTATTTCTTTGACTCCCCTTTCTCTCTCTCTCTTTTTTTTTTTTTTCTATTCACAGTTGTCATTTTCCAGGAGTCTTTTACTATTATCTGAATGCTATACTAAGGAGTTTGTGATAAAGTAGAAACCTCATCCATGGTCTTTAAACTGGCACTCTGCTGAGGTTAGTCAGACATATACCAGCCTGGCTAAAAACCTGAGATGCCAGCAGACATCATTTTTTAGCTGGCTCAAATGAGAAAAGGTGTTTTTATGACTGGGTGATTATACCCGTTCCTCCTCCCCCGCCATGCAGTGGGAATACAAGACGCAAGTCAAGCCTTAGGCTGGGTTTTTAACATTTGTGACAATTGAAAACAGCATTTGTAAAACCCCTTTCCTCTTCTGATGGGGACTAGAGATATGGTTGACAGAAGGCATGGGGAGGAAATAAAGCAGGAGAGAGCTTTTCTTGGTGGGAGCCTGAAGAGGAAGGGTCTGATGCCAGGTTTTCAGCTGCAGCAGAGTGGCACAGCCTCTGTGAAGTCAGTATGAGCGTGGCCTTTGATGGTGCTGAGTCCCCTGAGTTTCCTATGGGGTGTATAACTTGTGGGGTGGCTGAGACATTAAACAGCATCTGGCAGAGGGAAGGAGGAGGGTTTGATTACATCCAGCATCTAATTTAAGATATTAATGCATTTTCCAATGCAAAAATAACTTTCTTATTATTTTTTGAAAATCTCTTTCCCAGCAGTGGCTCCTGTGGAATGTACTTGACAGAGGTTAGACTACTCTGGGGAGCTGTTTCAGCAGTGCTCTGTGCATTACAGGAGGTATCAGCCTTTGGATTATGCACTATGGACTATTATACGTGCAGCTATTATATCTGTGTCAATTATATTGATTTTCACTATTCCCATCTGTCAATCGTGCTTACAACCCTTTAAACACAAGTTTATAAGTGTGTGTGTGGATATAAAAAGACTTTACCACGACTTGATAGTTTAGGAATCATTAAGTTTTGGACACAAAGATGTACTTGTATTGAAAAAAAAAAATGGAGAGGGGATACATACAGCAAGCGTTGCTTGCTTTGTTGAAGCACTACAAGGGCTGGTTTAAAAGTAGATGGTAGATGTTCTAAAATGTGAGATGGCATTTCTGAAGTTTAGGTAAACAGGACTGTAGTAGCATCAGTAACGGTTACCTAATGCCTGTTATAAAATGTTGGCCGTATATTGCTTATAGACCATAACATGTTTCATGACCTCGTAATCATTTCTTTAAAAGTCAAAGAGCAAACTTCCTCCTGGACACCTCTTTCTTATGACTCATAAAGTTTCTAGCATATAAAAGAGATTCTTCTGTGGCCCCTTTGTGGGGAGTGGATTTAACATTTCTCTGTGCTGGACACATGCTGGTGCTCCTGGAGAGTGTCCACATCTTGTCCTTGGCATGTGTGTGACTCCCAGCAGGAACAGGGTTCTTTGCTGTGGAGACTGCTCCATTGTTCATTGGCATCTGACTTCATGGCCACAAGGAGTTTTTTAATGAAATATTAAATTTGTAAGGAGAACACATTAAAAAAAAAAAAAAGAAAAAAAAAGGCAAATAAATCACAGGCTGGCTTGTTTTTACCTTGGTTTCCTCAGGCTTTGAAGTGCTGGATATCCCCCTTCTACTCAATCTGCTCCTCTACCTCCCCAGTGAGCTGAGTCTACCTCCTCAGAAGCAGATCCCTGGCCATACATGGCTATACACAATATTTGACAATATAAACCAATTGGAAAAATCCCTAACAGTGAAATCTGCCTCAAATATCTCCTTCCCCCTGCTTAGCTGTATCATCATGCCCCAGGTAGCTATGCAAGTATACAGATGGATTTTAGTTATAGTACTAATTAACAATTATATATATGTATGTAATTCCATTTTATAGCCAGTGCCATTTAGATGATTACCTGTTTGTGTATTGTATCTTTGAAGTAAGGAGGGGGGAAAAAATAGGAAGGGGAAGGGGAACATGGGACTCAAGGGTCTTGTATATTGAATATTGCACTAATTACTAGTAAAGTAGCATCACTAAGCAATGGGTTCTCTGTCAGTCCCTCACAATCCAGTACAGAAGAGATTTGACTGTTTGTAACTTCTTAATTAATTCCTTAGCAATTTTTAACTTGTAAATTCTTATTGATGACTTTGACTTTAAAGTACACACACAGCTAGAGTACTAGATGTTGTAGTTTTATATAATCCTTTTTTTTCTACATAGATTTTATGTGCTTGAAGCATGTTTTTATATTTTTCTATTTGTAAAATCAATGTAAGTACCACAGAGCAAGCTGTATTCTTTTGTCTACTGCATAATAGAGCTGGCTGGAGAACAGTAGTCCCTTTTCACAACAGCCTTTGGATTTAAAAAGTTGTTTTCCTTTTATCTTCTTGTTTTTTAAACTAAAATTACTTCTGAAGTTTGGAAAAAAAGAATGAATTACTTTAAAGGTCATTTTGTATGCTTTCCTAATAGTTATGAAAGTTATATGAGAAAAAAGAATATGTCAACCCAAAATTGATTTACTTCTGCAATACTTACCAGTGGTAAGCAACTCTTCTCAGATCACAGGCTGCGGTTCATCCAATATATTTTATAACTCAAAAGTCTGTAAGGACCCAAACAGATTTAATCTGTAAACCAATTTTACAACATACCATATTATTTCCTCCAATGAATTTAAACTCATTTCTCAGGAAGTAATCAAAAGAAACTCTTACAATTTTCAGTGTTGATACATGATCCAGTCAAACTGTACAATGTTTTCAAAATATACAAGTTGGGTTTTTTTTATAAAAAAAAAAGGGAAAAAACCCAACAATATGTCTGGGAGGCATAATGGATTACCATTTCAGTTTTCATTTTGCCTTTTTCACTTTTCTTTGATTTGTTTTGCTTTAAATTAACGTATTCTCAAGTATGGCAACTGGTCCTCTTGAAGACAGAAGGGTTTGGGCTTTTTAAAAATTTGCTTACAGACCTTCAAATTGATTCGAAGTGGGGGACAAAATGGTAGCTGTATCCTATTGCCTCTCACCCGAGACACTCAGTCCATTGGCAATAATGATTTTGGGCCCAGAATATGCCAAGAAGTGGGTTGATTGGCTTTATCTCCTGCTACCTGCTGTCATATTCTGTTCTTGCATTGGCCTTCATGCTTCCAGTGTGTGACTGAGGTCTGTGGCTCTGGCACAGCAGAACAACCCTTAATACTGTACATACGTGCAGCATTTCCAAGGGGTCCAAAAATTGCAATTAGTTGATGTACTTTTAATACTATTTTGTGTGAAATTCCAAGGTTAACACATCTGCTGTTTCCCCTCATCCTTTGCAAAGGAAGAAAATGGAAGTGAATTTTTGGTTTCTGGGAGTGGAGGAGGAGGGCTGATGGCTGGTTGGACAGGTCTGCACAACCAGAGTGAATTCTCCTGCAGCTTATTGAAAATGTCTTACTTGGAAATCGTCACCAGCGATTGCTGATGGACTTTTTAGAAAAGTCATGAATATATTCTGAATTCAATGCCATGCTGAGACCTCCTCAGTGTAAAACCATAAAAATTGTTCCCTTGGCTCATCACAAGTGACGTATTTGAAGTAACTGCACAGTGACAGTAATACTGCTGGTTCTCCAAAGAAGGAAGGACTCCATTGAGCTCCTTCTCCTCCTTGTCTTCTCACCCTTGCAAAGCAGAGACATTTACATGAGTAGATCCATCAGCATATATTATCTGAGTGAGTGAATGACAAAGGCTTTATATGTTAAGTATAAAAAAAAAGGGCCTTCCTTGTTTCTACCTCAACTTACAGGTTGTAGGTATGAGCCTTTAAGTGCTGTTCTTTTTTTAATTCCTTGTGCCTTCCTCAGTCTGGTGCTGTAGAATGCAGAGAGGAAACCTGGAGTTCTTTTTTAAAATTATGAAGAAACAGTATAAAGAAACATGACTAGACCACCTTGTTATAGGAGGTCTCAGAAGAAGAGCACGAGCAGTGGAGTGTCTTAAAGGAAGGCTTAAAGGTGTTTTTTTTTTTAAAAAAATACTTTGTAGGGGATATATGTATGTAATATTATTATATATTGATTGTAGATAAAGATCAAGATATAACGTTTCACGATTTTATAGCCTGCCATAAGCAGAAGAAAAGCTTGATGTGCTTGAAGTAGTTTGTGTTGCTAAGGATATATTGTATGGTTGTAGTCCAACTGAGCGATGATCAAGGAATGAATAACTGAAGCCATGTTATTATTCATCAGATAGGAGTCCCTTGCCAACTGCAGATAGAAATCATAATTCACAAAGGTTGCCATGTGAGAATTTAGCTTCAGGAATCTAAATAGGCACAAACTGAATTAATAAGTGGTTGGTATTCACTGTCTGTGAAGAGGTACCTTGAATGCAAATTCTTTGAAATATTTTCTTATGCCCAGCAGTAAGATCTTTCTCTTATCTGGGCTCAATTTTGTCTGCTGTCCATTGTTGACTTTTCAGCTCAGTCCTGATGGTTATGAAGTCGAAGTTTTCTAGTGAAAAAAAGGCGAAACTTGAGGTCTGTAGCAAAAGCTAAGATTAAATCAGTTAAATGAAATGAAAAACTAATTTAAACCTTAAAAATATTATATTACTGACTTCCATCCCTCTTGCCATTCAACAACAAACCAGCACGCTAAGGCCTTGCTGGCCTCTGATTAATAGCTGGGAGAGAAGGGTAAGGAAGTTACCCCCACAAAGTAGCTGAGAGCTTGGGTAAGGCAAATTGCCACAAAGGTCTCTGCATCTCCCTCTTTGCCTCTCCCTGCTCAGATGTCTCAGGAGACATTGATATCGAGGAGGGCAGAAGGGCTGTGGTTACTGGTGTGACCAACTCCTGTGTGCCACGAGTGGTTAAAAAAACATAGAATCATAGNTCCATCCCTCTAATCATCTTGGTGGCCCTGCGCTGGACCTGTTCCAACAGTTCGATGTCCTTTCTATGTTGAGGACTCCAGAACTGGACACAGGACTCCAGGAGGGGTTTCACAAGCACAGAGTAGAGGGGGAGAATCACCTCCCGTGACCTGCTGCTCACGCTTCTTTTGATACATGCTACTGCCATAATCCTACATATCACTATTCCCTAACAAAATTACATGTTCTGCTATCAGGCTTAGTAAATTCTTTCATTTTTTTGTCTACAACATTATCTTGGGACTTAGGATAAACAGAGGGATGTGCTACTAGTTGCAGAGATGTTGCGTGCCAAGGGTAAAATTGTATTTACAGGAGCTCCTGTGGTAGAAGGACGAAGCTTGAAGTGTGGTGGGCACAACTCAAAATATCCAGGCAAAGAAAAGGATAGAACAAGCATATTTTTGGATTTGTCTCTTCTAACAAACATACTTACCTGTGTAGAGTAAACGAGGTTAAGCTGGTGAAATCACTTGGTGCTTTACAGGTACTCATCAGGACAAGCCCATCCACAGGCCAGGAATGAGTTTAACTCATTCTGTGGCTTTAATTTGGTTGCTTTAATGCAAATAAAGGGAGGAAAAGTCCAAACCAACCAACTAACCAATGTAAGTAAGGCAAATCTGCAGCTCTATAGCTGCATGTCTTTGCAGCAGTGTAGTGTGGATACTGAAGCAGATCTGTGCCTTTGAGAACTTTCCATAGCTGCCAGCCTTGTGCTGGGGATGGCATGAACAGCTGGAAGCCCAGGGATGTGGCTTCCTCCCCTCAATCTGTTGTACTGGTTTCTACATCAGTTAAATCATCCCCTGCTGCTGGGACTGATTTTCCATTAAAGTGTGTCTTGTGCAGTCACTCACTGCTGTGCAGTAACTGTGAATGCTAACCTTCTTGTTTATTATGTGGGTGTAAGATGCTTTTAAAAAGGTAAGTATAATTTCATTTACCCTTTCCACAAGTACAGTTTTGTCTGTTTTCTTGCATTTAATCTTCTGTTGACCAAGAGTAAGAAGAGAATCAGTTGGGGTTTTTTGTTACAAGTGTACATCTCTCACTCTTGCTGTACCAAGCACTCACAGCATCTCAGGGACAAGCTGTGCTTTGCATTTATGCTTTCTGTGACTTTACTGAATCTGAAGTGGCATTGAAAGTCAGATGCTTCTGGTTAGTTTAGCAACTCCTTTTCAAAGTGAAAACAGATTGTGGATTTCTATTCTTTAGACCCCCTTCCAAAGATTAGCTTTTTTCTCTCTTTTTGCCACTGTTGTTGATCAGACAAAGGTAAATTGCAGAAGAGTTAGGGAAGATCTTCATTTTAAGCTATGGGAGTTTTCTATGCATGTGAATCATAGAATCATACTATGGTAAGAGTTGGAAAGGACCTTAAAGATCATTGAGTTCCAACCCCCCCTGCTATGGACAGGGACACCTCCCACCAGACCAGGTTGCTCAAAGCCCCATCCAGCCTGGCCTTAAACACTTCCAGGGATGGGGCGTCCACAGCTTCTCTGGCAACCTGTTCCAGTGCCTTACCACCCTCACAGTAAGGAATTTCTTCCTAATATCTAATCTAAATCTCCCCTCTACCATTTGAAACTGTTCCCCCTGGTCCTGTCACTACACTTCCTGACAGAGTCCCCCTCCAGCTCTCCTGTAGGTTCCCTTCAGAGACTGCAAGGCTTCTATGAGGTCTCCCCAGAGCCTTCTCCAAAACTTGCCAAAGACGTATAGGCCTGATCTTCTTTTATTTGCATGCGTCTGTGGCTTTGAAACAAACATACTTCCACCAAGGATGAGTTCAGTCTTGTTGGTTTCCTTCCTCATGTCAATGTGTATGTGTGAGAGAATATATATTTACAGTTATGCCTATATCTGCAGTAAAAATACTTATTTAAATAAGAGAAAGAGGAATGAGTGACAGTAGGTGTTAAGCCTGTAGAGTGAGTGACTAGACAAAGGCAAGCGGCACAGAAGTCCTGCTGAGCCAGCGCCTGCAGAGTGCATGCTGCCAGGCAGCACCGGCTGTGGCTGCTTGCTGTGGACCACTGATCCATTGGATGAACAAGGCTCAAATCAAAGAATAGAAGTCAAGCCATATCCTTTCCCATTACCCCCTTCCCTACCCGTGCTTTCCTCAGACATCCATGGAGACATACATACACACGCAATCATCTGTCCTTCTCACTGTGCTTCATTTCCAATGAGACTAACGAGGGAAAGAAATATCTACCGACATGTTCACTGATAACTCATCACATAGTCATACAGAAACAAAACAAAAACAAGACAACTGTATGTATTTCAGGATTTACTTTTTCTGTAATAGTCAGGTGATATTTCATGTCCAGAAACACAATGACAAAGAAATACGCAAGTACCTCTTGAGCTTCAATGCTAAGAGTCACTGTGAGTGACTTACAGTGCAATAACATTCTGGAGCTTGAATTGGTAATTGCTGCTTCAGAAGTAGGTAACTCTGATGAATGTGGCATAACAGCTACGCAACACTCTGAGCACAAGCCTGAGCAAGCTAAGGCACGTATATTGGTCTGTATCTGCTCAATGATAAAGAAAATGTACTGTTCATACTTAACCTACTTTTCAGCCATGCATCTGAAAGTGTTAACAAATAAAAGCATTGTGTAAATGGTCTATTAGCATCTCTGTTTAGGTTTTTGATCTGTGTGGCACTGCTGGTGGGGAGTATTATCCTTAGTGCTGCCTAGATCCAATGCATCCCTGTGTGTCCTTTCGGTTTCAGAGGTGTTTGAACTGGGAAGTGTCTTTTAAAATCAATTTTAAATATTACTAGATTTTTTTTTCCAATTAGTGTTATCTGGATTATGACTGAAGAGTGAGGTTAAGTAACATGATTGTTTTGTCATTGCGTCAATTCAAATGGGCTGTCCGACAGTGGTGCTATCTATGCCTTTTAAAAAACAAAAGCAAAACTGAAAACAATGCTGTTATTAAAAAATTTACTCACAGGACAGAAATTCAGCACATCTAATGGTAGAGTGAGATCTCATTACTGTTTACATTATAATCTTGTGAAGGATAATGATGAAAATTAAGAGGCAAGCAGTTAAACTAAGGTAAAAGACTGCTCTGGTTTTTGTGGTCTTGGATTTCATATGGCATGATGTCCTTGTGTCTAGGAGGGACGGGGTTGATTCTCCCCTGTCTCCATCACGCACAGCCAGCCCAGCCCTCGTGCACCAGGAAAGGGGACGACCGGGAAGGGGCGTGGCCGCAACCGGAAGTGTACGTGGTGACGTCACGGCGTCGGGGTATATCTGGGCGGGCGGCGGCGGGGGACGGTTCGGTGGCGTTGGCAGTGGTCGGGGCGGTGCGAGGGGGTCTGTGGTCGGTGTCGTGCTGGGGTTTGTGTGCTCCATCCGTGTTGCTGTTCCCCTGTAATACCTGTTGTTCTGGCAAACAGCTTTTGTCCCAACCCACGAGTCTGCCTTTTCCTTCCCTGCCGCTGCGGGGCGGCAGAGCCAGCGGGCTGCCACGTGGC